>WBZZ01003175.1:47500-62734 GCA_019918135.1 Paulinella micropora | reverse complement strand
TACTGTATCAGTTCTTTAAACTCCCGATCTTGAGCCTGTTGTTGCCTCCATGCGGTAGGCGAGGCTATATGGATAGTACCATCTTCTAGCCGTACCCCGATTCTTTCCGGGTCATCGTCTAGGTCACTTCTCCGCTCTTGAGGAGGCTCCGCATAAACTTCCTGCGTCTCCTCTTCCTCTCTTATGTTCGCCTTCGCATTCTCATATACCTCATAGGACCACTCAGCGTCCTCCTGGGTATGTAGCTCACAACATATCCCGTGATCCGGGCCTTGTGGACTGTACCTAGATCTGTGCGTCATATCGGACTCCACTCGCCATCTCCATCGCCTCAATGTGGCTGACCTCATACACCTTGTCAGTGGACAAGTCTTCCATCTCCACCGTGGACACCAACGCCGATACTTCTGAGTTAAACTCTAGCCTAGAGAGGCTATCAGCGACCACATTTCGCTTTCCCGGTAGATGGACCATTGTAAAATCGAAACAAGACAAGAACGCTTGCCACCGCGCCAGCCGTCCCGTCTGTTCATGATTCATCAACCATAACAGGTTATGATGATCAGTTCTGACAGTAAATTGAGGTCCTCCCCACAAATACTCTCTGAGCCTCTTGAGGGCCCATACTACCGCCAACGCCTCTCTTTGCCTTGTGCAATAGTTTCTCTCCGCCGCACACAACTTCCTACTAATAAACATGATTGGGCGTAATTTCTTCTCCTCATCCTCTTGTTGTAATACAGCCCCAATCGCAAACTTAGATGCGTCTGTATCGACTACGAATTGTTTCGTAAAGTCGGGCATCGTTAACACCAGTCCTCCGTCTTTCGGGTCTTTGTAAATGAGATCTTTGAGCGCATGAAACGCTTGCAAAGCCTCTTCGTCCCACTTCTCAAAGTCTCCAAAATCTATCATTTTCTCCACTTTAGCCCGTGTTGCACCCCAATCGGGTATAAACTGGCTATAGTATTGCGCCATCGCAAGGAATGAGTGCAATTCAGTGCGGTTCTTCGGTATCGGTCGATTCATAATCTCTTCCCTCTTCTCTTTGGATATCGAGACTCGATTATGGGAGATCTCGTACCCTAAGTATGTCACACTCGTCTTGGCAAGTTGACACTTCTTTAGATTGCACTTCAGGCCAAAAGCTCCGATGCGCCTGAATATATCGGACAAATGATCGATATGCTCCTCCATTGTGTTAGAGTATACGATAATGTCATCGATATAGCAAAATGCATATTCTCCCGCCTTCTGTCCCCGCCTTCTCATAAAGCCTCCGTCAGACAAATCATCGTACTGACTGCTCAACATCTTCTGCATCGCCTTCTGGAAAAGTCCTGGGGCTTGCTTGAGGCCCATCGGAAGCACTTTCCATTGGTATATTTCCATGCCCACCACAAACGCCGTCAGCCATCTGGACTTTTCCTCCAGTGGTATCTGCAAGAAACCATTCTTAAGGTCAATGACCGAATAGAATTTTGCATTCCGCAGTACTCTCCTTCCTTCTTCTAATGTCGGGAAAGGATTTCTCTCTTCCTCCAGCACCTTGTTAACACGAGCATAGTTAACTGTCAGGCGCCATTCTCCTCCTGGCTTCGGCACTATTCTCGGTTGTGAGACTATTGAGGATGTTGATCTCTCAATAAAGTCCTCATTGAGCAGCTGTCTTGCTAGCTCCTCCGCTATCTTCGCCTCATGTATACTCAAATTCGCCCTTCGTGGTGCCGGTGACGGCTCCGCACCCGGTATTTTGTAAATAACCGCAGTGAAATCTTCAGGCTTGACACCACCTGCATGTGGAGGGTCAAAAATTTCCTTGTTCGCCTCTAATTTGGCTTTTAAAAGCTCCTTCTCCTTCTCCGTGCCTACTCCTTCTTCCAATATTTTCCGCGCCGCCTCTTGAAAATCTTCATCAGACATCTGCTTATGCTGCTTGAGGGGTTCTCTGTCCTCCTCCAAGCCTAAGTCCTCTTCCGAGACATCATCTAGGCCCGTCTTTTCATACGTGACCGTGTCCGGCTCATCATCTTTACCTAGCTCCACCAGCATGTCAATGAGTCTCGCGTATTGCAAAGGAGCTTTACGGGTGTAAAAACCATCAAAGCATGTGAATGCTTGCGGTATCAATTTCAACTTGTCGAGGTCTCTGAGCTTCCGCTTGTATGCACTGCTCTGCGCACGAGTTCCCATACGACAAGCCACCACTAGCTGTTGCTTGCGAGAGGGTACCGGTATAGGATGATCAATAAGCCGGTCCCTTATTTCCTGCGCCCATATCGCCTTCTCATTATATGGCAGGATAATAGTATACGGCTTATTATTTTCGAATAAAGTCCGTAAGCATTTCTTCACTTCAGACAGTGAACGCGGCCACGTGGGCTCGTCACCCCAGAAATCAGTAATAAAACTTTTAATAGTTTCTGGTGGAGTATCCGGGATTCGCCCCGTTCTCCTTGGTACAAACGCCTCCCTTTTTTCTTCTCCTACTTTCGCATGGAAACAGTATCCGTTAGTAATATGGACATCTGTTCCTACTCCTTCCGCGAATCTCGCCAACGACGGGCTTCTTTGTGCGACACATATAATCTCCTCCTTTCGCTTCTCGATTAAGTCATCAATAGACTTTTTGTCCCAATGGCATGTCGGAACTGTGACAGTGCACACTTGGGATTCCCAATTGTCGGTCCAGGACAGTTCATCCGGTCTTGCGATCATGGGGGTGAACGTACACCTCAAGTGCCTCATGTGCGATGGCCATCTTTTTGTGATCCGTCGCTAGACTCAGCTCATAAGCCTCATAAGAGTCAGTAGCGTTGAAGGGATCAATATCGTTCTTTTCTCCTCTTTTTACTCCATATATCACTCGCCGTGCGGCGCAATCAATCACAGCCCCCATCGTAGCCAATTGGTCATACGATAGTAATATTGACCCGTGGTAACCGGGGACGACATAGAGGTCCATACGGTATACTCGTGCGGATTTCAATTTAAAGGTCAGTGTGATGATTCCCGTGATATCCGTCCGGCTGCTCACTCCTTTGAGAGTGCCCGTTGACTTTTTAATATTTCCGTCCACCCAGTCCCGGTATCGATTAAAAAAACTTCCTGCCGACAATATTAATATTCGCCATCGTATCATTACCAACTTTTAATATTGTCTTCAATGTTTCACAATAAAGTTCCGTATAACACAGAGCATCGGGCCAGTGTATATTGGCTGCGAGAACAAGAACTTTACGTTCCAAATTTTGGAGTCTTGTCTCTAAGTTTTTCAACTCCTCCTTCTTCTCCTCCTGCTTCACCTCATTAACATTGTTATTATTCTGCGGTACTGGTGCGTTTACTATTTGAGCGACATTGTCTTGTGGTACTTGAGTACACACATTGTCTTTTTGCTCGCCACCCGCCGCGACCGTAGACATTGAGTCTGTTCGTGGTTGTTTGCTTGGCCGAGGCGATACGTCTGCCATTGGCCTCCTCGCCTCCATCGCAAGTCTCGCCTTCCTATTTGCATCAGTTATCATTGGTAACCGTGATGTATGAACGGGTATGAGACTACCTTGGGGCTGCAGTCTCTGTGTACCCACATCTTTGTTTTCACATAGAGGAAGCGTTGGCCCAGTCTGCACAACAGCATTAGAAAGCACTGTGACTTTAGGGTTAAACTTCACAGTCTTCTCCTTCCTCTCTTCTTCCCCCTCCAGTCATTCCACCACCTCGAAACGATTACCTTGAGTAGTGTCCGGGTAGGATGACGTATCGGTCTCCGAGGCAGTGTTGTAGGCCTGAGCTCGACCGAAATTTGGGTTGGAGCTTGCCCACGAGCCTCCTCCTCCTCTGGGTGGGGGGGCTGGAGCTCGAACAGCTCTCCCTCCATAAGGGGTATATCCCCGACCTCCTCCTCTTCCTCTCTGAGGGGTTCCCTGCCACCTCGAGGCTCCTCTCCATGTTCCTCGTCCTCGTCCTCCTCCTCCTCCTCCTCCTCGTCCTCCTGCTCCTGCTCCTCCTTCTCGTCCTCTTTGAGAGGCCTTTAAGTTCTTTTGTCTCTCCCTTTCCTCCTTCTTCTCCTTCATCCTCTTCATGTAGGTAATGATTGCCTCTCGTAACTCCTCATCATCACACATATTGGCATACCAACCTTCGTTCACAGCGGCAATCTGAAGCATATTGAAAAGGCCCGGTTCCTTGCCTTCCGTCCTGCTCAGAAAATTTGCCCTTGCTGTTGGGTTCTGCCTATCATGATTGAAAGAGCAGCCTCTGTTCTCCATCTGTGCCTTACACTGCAAGCCCGCGAACCACCTCCAACATGCGGTCTTCAGGTCTGGCTCTCTCTGTCTCTTCCAACCGGCAACTCTGTTTGTGTACGTGGCTTGTGCGCCAACAGGTACACCGCCTGCCTGTGCCGTATGTGCCTCCGTGAGCGAGTCCATGTTTGAGCATGCACTCATCACTTCTTGAAACAGTGCTGACGGAGCAACGCTTTGAACCGTATTTTCGAACACGTGTGTCTCGAGGAAGTTCTTGGACTTCACTGAGCTAAACGTCGAGCATTGTTGTATGAGCTGAGTAAGCTTACTCGGGTTAACTGTGTGTAACGCCGAAAAGAAATAGAGGATGATCGACTTGCGGCCATAGAATAGCCCATAGGAGGAAACTACCTCCGTAAGGGTCGCCGCCAAGCCAACAGCACTCCTCAAACTCATCGCCACTGTCTCAAAGATTTCAAATCCTATGAGAGTACCAGTGCAGAGATGCTGGTATCCATGAGATTGAAAATATGAAATGAGTGTGGCCACCGCCAGTTCACACTGAGCGTCTAGGCCTGTTGCATTGTTTCTCTTTGCCATAACTATGTATCCACTTAATTAAAGATAAGGTACGGAACAGACTTAATAATCCCTCATCCCGGCATCAAACAGTACTTCAGATACCTACAGCAGTTTAATTTGAGATCTCGACAAGATACGGAAACCGATTTGTCTATCATGTGAATGCGGTTCTATCGATACGTATCATCGCGTGCTAGATACGTATTATTTAACCTTTAAGTAACATGTATCGCACTGTCGTGCAATCATATGATTAGGCAAATCATCCCATGAATTAGGTGTAATGAGGGAAGAAGTTACAGGGAATTCTGGCCGGTAGATTCGTTAAATATTGTTAGTTGACAGAAATGAAATTGACAATGTTAAATGGTAATATATTGGAAGTGATATGAAAAACATTATTGCCGGTCGTTACTGTAATTAACGGTAAATATAGATAATATAAATGATTATATATAAACTTGAATAAAATGATTTAACTTCGGACTTGAAGTAGAAATTATTTTATCTTTTACTGATGTGTAAACTACAACTTGAAGGGATATCCGAAGAACTATAATTATATGAATATATAATGATAACACTCCCCCCGGATAATATATCCGCCATGGAAATATCATCATGAACATTTGCGGTGGCGGAGAGGCCAGTATGATTTATACATAGCTATGTGTAAATATGTTCGTGAGGGGAAAGTAGAAATTATCATATATGGAAAAATTATCATTAATGTGCAAGAATAAATATGAGCATGACATGCATAACTCAAAAAAAAATTCTGACTTGTTAGGATTTACGAAGCGCATTAGCGCGATGTCGGATTAATTGTCCCTATTAGCTTTATTCTACTGAGGATAGTAGATTATAGACATACAAAATGTCAATTCTATAAATTTGCGACAAAGTCGCTACAGTCATCAGTATAATTGAACGGCGAAGAGCGTTGTACAAAAAAATTAGAAATTGTCTTTTGAACGCTCTGAATAACATTACTTGGTACGAACTTACTCGACTTGCTTCGACTTTTTGCCTTTGCGCTTTCGAGCACGAACAACGTACTGGCTGAGGGTTGGGCTGAGCGCATCGGATCGAAAGAGTCTTGCCGGGGCGTCTTCATCGTCGGCCATGCATGAAGCGAGGGGCACGGTGATCTGGTCGATGAACGTGCGATGGGCCGGTGCGGGGAGGGCTTTCGTAAAGATATCCGCCCTGTTTTGAGTAGTGTTGACGTATCGGGGCGTCAATCGGCCTTCTCGGACTACTTCGACGATGTAGTGATGGCGCAGGTCCAGATGACGTGCGCGCGGGCTTCCCATTCCATTGGAGGACGAGGTGATAGCTCCCCGGTTGTCAGCAAGTAAGGGAGTTGGTAAATTGATCGGTGCTCGTAGCTCGGAGATTAGCAAATGCTGGAGCGCGATAGCGGTGCGCGCGGTATTGGACATAGCCATGGTTTCGGAGATCTGGGTCGATGTAGCCACGGTAGTCTGGCGTTTGCTTTCCCAACGCACGGGGCCGGTCAATTCGTGTAGCTCGCCGGTGCGCGATCGCTTGGTGAATTTGCAGCTACCCAGCGTCGCGTCGGACCAGTGTGCGAGACGGAGTCTGGAGAGGTCCGTGTTGTACGGGTAGAACAAGCCGCGTTCCCCATCTTGAAGGTAACGAAAGATCCGGGTGCACAAACTGTAAGCTACACCTGGCTCATGATGTAAGTATACGGACATGTTGTTGGTGGCAAATGATATGTCTGGGCGTGTTTGGGTTGCTAGCCATGAACATTCACCTGTTAGGGTAGGGAGTGACCATTTACGCAAGAAGGCGTCTTCAGCGGCTGCAGTCGGCTCTTGGACGGTGGCCGGAGTAGGCACAGGGTTGGCTTGTGAGAAGCCATGATCATCCAAGAGGCTACGAGTGTATGCACGCTGGTGAACGAGAAGGCCAGTGGGCGTTCGTTTGAATTGAATCCCACAAAAGACTTTGGCCTTTTCGTGTACTGTGAATACAAGCTGTTCTTTCGTTAAGCCTTTGCAAAGAATGGCTACCTGAGAGTGGTGTTTGTAGAAAGTGAGAACGTCGTCGGTTCTTACTAATAGGATCCATGGCATGGACGATGGGTCTTTAGTAAAAACCGGGGGACAGTTCTCTTCTTTGCATTGCAGGAAGAACAGACAAGCATCGATGGTTGACTGTGTGTAACCTAACTTACGTAACTTTCGTGCTACCTTGTCGTGCCAACGACGACCTGCCTGAGGTGAGCCATACAGAGCTTTGAGGACTTGTAGTATGTCATCCTCCGGCTTTTCGGGATCACGGAAATCCTCGAAATCGTCGGGTGCGATGGCATATACAATGTCAATCATGTCTGCCTGACTATATGCTTGCGTGAAGTCAATGACAACAAAATCAAAGCCAAGTGCTGCTGTGAGCGACAAGACGGTAAGCATGACCATGTGGGAGCATACAGGTGCTGACTTATCATAAGGTGAGTAATGACTGAACGGACTCATGAGGTTACCAAACAGGACAAGTCTACTCTTGAACTTATGATTTCCAGTTGCTTCGTCTATCTTGACAGCATCAACAAATCCGGTATGGATTGGTTTGATTTTGTCACGATAGGCGTTAGCTCTGGGAACCCAACGAAAACATCCAGCCTTGAAGAGGCCTTCAATTTCTTTCCTGCGTGCTGCAACCACTTCAGGATGTTGGTGTATTTCCTTTTGTGGTATTCGCAATGCACGTGTAAAGAAACAAAAGGGCTCGTCATATGTTTGTTCTTCGTAAGCATCCTGTTGCAAATCCGCTAGGTCTGTCTCGCTATGCTCGAGGTTGCATGCCGCAGCGATATCAAAGAAAGCAGCAGCCTGACTATCATGAGCTAGGCTAACATGATGAGTGGGGTGGTTTGCAGGTGTTTGCTTTCTCTCTCTTTGTGTTGCTATGATGTTGCTTGATGATATGTTGCCGTTGATGTCGCGTGGGGCAAGCAGACCGTTAGCAGGGGACGAAGGGGAACCAAGTCTGTGGCTAGCGTTTGACCTGTTTCCACTGGAACTGGCTGCAAAGCGTAATGAACGACGGATATTTGGTCCAACCGAACCACGTAAATTTAGCTGTGAAGATGATGGGGGTCGTCTTTGCCTGACGACCGTGTGTTCTTCTTCTTCAAGCTGGGGCCGTTGTGGGGGTGGTTGGGGTGGTGGTACCGGTTGGTCGTCGAGCGACTGGTACCCGTTATCGTCGTCGTCGTCATTGAGCTGAAAGGTTGGCAGACCGGGGGCGTTTCCGGACTGTGTCGGGTCCGTTTTTATGCGAACCTTTTGGTCGACCGTTTGGGTGAGTTCGTTGGGGAAAGGGTTGGGTTGAGGAATGGGAGGGTTGTCAAACTCCCAAGGTCGCTGCAACACTTTTGCTGTGTGCCCTCTTTCCCATATTATGTCGAACTTCACGTTTCGGGCTTCAACAATTTTTGCTGTCCCTTTTACCAAAACCCGGTAAAGGCGGCGAAAAATGTTGAAGCCTGTAAGTGATCCCGGTTGTGCCATTGGTCTGTTTAAGCCTTTTTGCACACGAACGAATGCTAAGCAACCGACTGGACGCAAGAAATCCAAAGGGAATTTCCTTTTGAGGGTGACCTCATAAGGAGATTGTCCTTTGTATTTTCCGGATGATTGCGGGGTGATCATCCGTATTGCATGTTCAGCTCTTTCGCATTATTCCCATAAATTGTTGGGGAATTTTGCGTCGAGCATGATTGCGTTAGCTCGTTTCGTGCCTGTTTGAAAATCGCGTTCGGCAATGGAATTAAGACGAGGCTCGCCCGGTGGGGTGTGCTTCATAATAATTCCTTTGTTGTTGCAATGTTCAACAAGGCCAGAAGAGATAAACTCGCCATCTAACCTGACTTGCTTAATCTTCACGCCGGTCTGTCTTTCAAAGAAGGCAAACACCTTGACCACCCATGGGAGGTAAAGTTGTGCCTTCCTTGAAGGAAGATAAATTTTGAAGGCGAATTTGCCTTTGGTCTCAAGGATCAAAAGTATATAGTAATTGCCTTGCAGCGATACTGTATACTTGGGACCCTTGAAATCCATGCAGATTGCTTCAAAAGTTTTGAACTGTTGGTCCAGAAGTTCATGGTCTGTGAAGAAAGGAAGCTTGCGAGGTGAGCTAAGAGTGCATGCATGGCAGAGGTGAGCAAGTTTAGTCTCCCAATTGGGATCTTTGATTGTTCTGCCTAGTGCTGCTGCTACTTGTTTCATAGCCTTTGCCATGTCATGACCGCTTAGTCTATGTGCCTCTAATGCTGAGATGGACTGTTTGCTAGCTTTGCGATTGACACTGAAGTTGACCTTGACGTCTTTGTTGTCGTTGTGTGTTTGTGTTTGTGACTGTGGGAAAAACCGTCTGTTGGGGTCAAGTGGTGTGTCATCTCTTGTGTCTGAACGATAAAGCAAGTTGGGCATCATTCTTCCTCTAATCTTGATCAAGCTAGGGTCAATGTTGATGGAGTGGTGTAAGACTATAGCTTGATTATTTTGGAAGATGGTTGCGTACCCATGCTTGTTGTCTAATATGCCAGGTGAAACCAATGAGTAAGGCGTGCTATCGGCTATCAGGGAGTCAGGAAGGAGGAAGCTAGACGCGCTACCTTCTCCTGGTACTGTCTCCCAATGAAATGTTGCCTTCTTAGTAATTTGTATGGTTTCGGCTGATATGCCTGACAGATGTGCTGCGGGGCCGGTGGTCACATGATCAATCGATGATTTTGGATGAACGATTGTTCGATTTGTTCCAGAGTCAAAAACAGTATGAATGTTTGGTGCGGAGCCAAGCAAACATTGACTGTTGTTGTCTGTGGTTGTAGGGTTGACCTCCGGCGTTTGAGATGGGTCGAAGAAGACCATCGTAAACGGCTTGATCTGGCGGTATGGATCCTGTCGAAGACGCTCATTGATGTCTATATTTCCTTGAATAAGGATCCTATTGCCTTTGACTAGATCGTATGTGGGGAATCCAGCCAGTCGCCGGAACATAGCGCGGATGGCTTCTCCTTCTATCGAGAGCGGCCGTTTCGCAGCTATTCGCAGAGATTGTTCCCCAGTGGGAATAATTTCGTAACGCATAAGGCGTTGGTAGGCGAATAGAGCGAAGCGGTAGTTAACACTGCCTATACCGCAACTAGGCAGTACGTCTTTTGCTGTCTGCGTTCTCATGCTAGCGTTCGCAGGCGTGCGTGCGAATTGGCAGAATCGGTAATGTGCTGCCCAAACATTCTTTTGACAAGTTTGATTGCAGTACTTTACCCATCCACATCCATTGCAGGTAGACAGTTTATGTTTGTGTGTGTACTGTCTGTCGCAGTGTTCGCAGAAAGTTGGGGGGCGAGGCGGAGATGAAGGCAAGCCAATAGGTATCATTCCATTATCATGATATAAGACGCATTGATTGCATATGTTTGGCTTGCTTTGCCAACCTGATGGTAAGATGTTGAAACGTAACCGGTAAGACCAGTAGTCCATTTCAACAAGCTTAGCATGGTTGAATGCAAAGTGTACATCGCCTGCCCAAAAAGCGGGTGCGTTAGGAAAAACAGGATGGGATTCTGATGTTTCAAGCAATACTTCAGGCGAACGAAGTATTGCTGGAAGTTCCTTTCCACATCTTGTTGCTGGTCTATGCCAGGGGTCACCTGGTATAGGCTTTCCTGAACTGCTGAGTGGTGTGATCATCTCCTCTGTGAGCCACTCTAGCTTAGGTTTTAAACTAACAAGCTTTCCATTTGGGTACCACGGGTCTTCTCTCGGGAAGACATAGGATTTTGGTGCATCAACTCTCCAGATGGGTGGCCAGTGGAGAGGTGGCACTGGATACCCCTGTGGTTCCCCAAATTGTCTGTAGAGCTTTTGAATATAGACGAAAACGTTCAGCTTCGTTTGAAAGTCGTTTTCGTCTAATTGTTGAGCTCTAGTTAAGCTTTCCCAAGGTATGTCAGCGGGTCTATTACCCGGTGTGTTAATGAAATCTTGATGCGGATTTACGACGCCGAAGGCCTGCGGAAGCGGCGCCTTCGTAAAGCGGATCAAATTCAGTAGACGGGTGCATAAAACCACTAGGTTCTGACGTAGTGCTAGCTGGTCTATGTGGGTGTTCAGCCGCTGCAGCTGTACTTACTACTTCTTCAATAGGTGACTGGCCTATTGAGTCTGTAGTATTTACAACTGGGGCGGTAGATGTTGTTTGTGGAGCTGGCATGGCGGGGGGAATAGAATGTGACAGTATTGCCCCCGGCATGGAGTCTACAGGTAGTCTTTCAAAAGATGATAATAGGAGGCGGAATTTTACTTCGGCTTGCTCATCTTCTGTATTCGTATAACTCTCTGCAGGCTCTGTGTCGCTCTCAACATCAACAACGTCTCGCATCATGCCGCACCATCCATCATCACACTCATCGCCTTTGTCTTCGTCATAGGTGTCCTGATCTATGTCTTGGACTTCTTGTGCAAAGTGGACGCGGTGTGATGTTGGTGATCTACCTCGCTGCGTTGCACGCTGGTTCCGGGGATTGTGCCGTGAAGGACCCGGACTTGAGGAGCGACGTGGGCTGCGAGAACGTGAGCGACTACGCCCGCTTCCGTAAATTTCCCTCCGAATCGGGCAATCATATGGGCGATGCCACGGATATTGGGCGCACGACTTTTGGGGAGGGGGAAGCGGTACGCATTTGTTTTGACAATCTTTCACTCGATGAGGTCAACGACAAGAGTGACATTTGATTATTGTTTTACGTTCGATACGTGTGTCTCGAGCGTAGAACAACGGTGTCTTGTCGGGTTTGTTGTTGAGTGATAGTTTGCCAAGGTCAAGCGTAAGTTTATCCGACTGTACTAATGATTTTATTTATGTGCAGAGTTCGCGAAACGTTGGGCGATCTGCATCATTCAACGGGGTATAGTACCGGACATTTGCTTTCTCACCTAACTTGGTGTGTGTTGCTTTGTTCAGTTTGATGAGGAGCTCGTTGCATTTGTAGCCCTCATCAAAGTTTTGTGTTTCCGAGATTTTCTCTAGCCGCCATTTGAACTTATTGATCCACGCCTCAACGTCCTCAGCAGGTCGCAGTTGGTCAGCAACGTGCTGTGCCTGGAGTTGAGCCGTGTTAATAGTTCCTAATTGACCGAATTCGTTGATGAGAGCGTGCCACATTTGGTGTGGTTCTCTACCAGCGGATCGGATTGCAACTAAGGCGGGATGGTTAGAGACAGTCTCGGAAATTATTGAACGGGTTTTAACTTTTAGTTTCAAAGACAGTACAGGGGAAAAACAGTTTTCCAATTGTGCAAATGTTGGGGCAGCAGGTATGCCAGCAAGAGCAATTCTCAGATCAGCATCAGGGTCGACAGCAGGCAGAGCAGGTGGGGGACCTGGGGTTATTAGCAGTTTCAGCTCAGCGTTGGTCAGGGGCGAGTTCGGGTCTCGCAAGAAAATCAGCAGTCGGGGATCCACTCCCTCGCAGAATTGCAACGCAGACCAGCGAAAGTTGTCAAAGTCGTAGGCGTGTTCTATCGACTTAGTGACATGAGGCGGGAGGTGGGGGACCTTAAGTGTCAACTTAGTAGCGGTAGGCTCGTAACCTGCCATAACTATGTATCCACTTAATTAAAGATAAGGTACGGAACAGACTTAATAATCCCTCATCCCGGCATCAAACAGTACTTCAGATACCTACAGCAGTTTAATTTGAGATCTCGACAAGATACGGAAACCGATTTGTCTATCATGTGAATGCGGTTCTATCGATACGTATCATCGCGTGCTAGATACGTATTATTTAACCTTTAAGTAACACGGATCGCACTGTCGTGCAATCATATGATTAGGCAAATCATCCCATGAATTAGGTGTAATGAGGGAAGAAGTTACAGGGAATTCTGGCCGGTAGATTCGTTAAATATTGTTAGTTGACAGAAATGAAATTGACAATGTTAAATGGTAATATATTGGAAGTGATATGAAAAACATTATTGCCGGTCGTTACTGTAATTAACGGTAAATATAGATAATATAAATGATTATATATAAACTTGAATAAAATGATTTAACTTCGGACTTGAAGTAGAAATTATTTTATCTTTTACTGATGTGTAAACTACAACTTGAAGGGATATCCGAAGAACTATAATTATATGAATATATAATGATAACACTCTTAATCTCCTCCTTCTTTCTCAAAAACTTGTACTGTGTCAGATCAAATCCCTCCGAGACTAGAGATTGGTCAAAAACAGTAACAAGGGCCTCGTATTCCTGCGTTTCGTCGCAAGGAAAAGCCTTCATGCAGGCATTGATCTCTTTGAGCTTGCTCAAAAGCGAAGCATCAGAGTCTTTGTCTGAGCTCGTCTTGGCATATAGCATGAGACTTGCCACTCCTCCTTTCTTCCCCTTGAAGGCATTTATGATGTTCTGTCTGTCCTTCTTCTCCGTGTTTGTGACCACCACCGTAGTTGAGCCCGAGGGTGCAGGGGCTGGTGGGGCAGGAGCTGGTGGGGTCAAATATGTCGGAGGGTGTGTCTTTGCACCACTCACTTTTGCTTTCATTCTTTCCAGTCTCATCGTCTTCTCGAACTCCTCATTCTCTTTCGCCTTCTTCTTCTCAGATATCACCAGCTTTTGAGCATGAGTGATAAAGGCCACCAATTCAGAAGCAGATCTGAGAAAATTATATTTCTCCACATATTGGTCAACACCTGCTTTGTTGGCGACCGGTGGTGCGTTACTAAGTGATTTAAGGACAGAGTGATCCTTGGTAGGAATCCATCTCTTCCATGCCTCCTTGTGCAGTAACGCACCCATCAACAGTCTGATATTGGTCAGAACTCTGTCGGTCTTCTCTAACTCATCAATCACAGGATGAGTTTCTCCTGCTGCCTTAATGCTTTTTTCCATCTCTGCCTTCCCCTCCTCCAAGGCCTTTATTTCCATTGTAAAAAAATGAAATATACCACTCGAGTTTTTCGAACCCAGATTGGTCTTCATTTTTGTTACATCGACTGCCTCCTGACCAGTCGCGAGGAATCTGGCCGTTGCTCTTGGGTTTGTGTACTGGAGGTAACCCTCACATCGTGGGCCGTATGTACGTTCCCAAATCAGGGTTTGAGTGTACACCCCAAAGATATCATCGAGTAATTCAAGGTGGGTGTGTGTGTCCCCAAACTTGATATGCTGTATCTTCTTTCTCTCTTCTGGATCAGAGACCAGTTTGCCGAGGAGCTGTGCTGTGTTTGATAATAGGATATAGACATCCTTTTTAGCACGACTTTTCTCTCTTCTTTGATCCTGAGGGATCCACACATAGGTATCCTTCTCTCCCCCCATCTTGTTATCAAACTATTTTTTTAGTGAGGTCATAGTGGTCTTGCACCCACTGTTGTTCCTCCACTGTGATCTCCTCTCCATCACTATGAATCAAGTCGATCATTTTTCGTCCTCCTCCTCCCGTGTAGGCAGGTGGTAAGGGATTACCATATGCTCCTCCTCCTCCCGTCTCTTCTTGTTCAAATCCTCCTTCATCTTCGTCTCCTCCATATCTTCCTTCATCATCCCAGCCCTCTTCTACTCCTCCTCCTACTCCTTCATCTCCTCCTCCTTCATTCAATCCTCCTCCTCCTTCATTCAATCCTCTTCATCCTCCTCCTCCTCCTCCTCCTCCTGCTTCTTCTCTTCTTTGATCTGCCTCCGAGAATTCACTCACTTCGGCGGTCTCTGTCGACATGATGTCGTAGTAGTGATCAACAGCAGGACAGTGTCAGCTCCTATGTTTGGTTTTTGTTCGTTTGTGTTCTGTTCCTCCTTCAGTCGATTGACTAGTGAAGAGAGAAACTAATAGAGAGGGTAGGATAAGATTCCCTGTCCTCTATGAAACACTGTTTGTATGTTTGTTTTTGTTTGAGAACAATAGTCTTTGAGACTTTCTCCGATTTCTTGTTCTCCTTACTCAGATTACTTTCTCCTCCTTCTTTTCTATATTGTATCTAGTATGAGGCACTTGGACCTACACACAGATAGTAATAGAGAAGCTAGAAAAGCTCTCCTTGAGAAGTCGACAGTCGGTCGGATAGGTTCTCAGACCTACCTTTAGAAAACGATCAGAGATTTGCAAAAATACTCTGACGTATGTGTGAGATAATGCAGATAAATGCACAAACTAGAAGGGTAAAGTGTTGTGCTCCTGTCCCTATGCTTGTTTGTGTTTTGTGTGTGTTCCTTCACTCTTCTGTCCACCTCCTTCTTCTTGGTCTCTGTGTGAGAACAGCAAGAACGACAGAGAGTTTGTATCTGATGTCTCCTTGTGAGCACACAGATACTGATTGGGCTAGAGGGTACGAGACACCTGCTTGAGACC
>WBZZ01003175.1:0-42500 GCA_019918135.1 Paulinella micropora | reverse complement strand
TGCGGCAGTGCCGAAATACCACTGGGTGCTGCCTTTTTCGGCCGTATCACGCAGGGTGGCGCTGGGTGGCATGGTTAGGTGAAAAACACCTGATTTTTCTAGTGGTAGGATTCTTGATTTTTTTGGCGACCGAACTTTGCTGCCTTCTCCTGCGGCCGCACGTGGTCAGTTTAGGCTGGGACAAGTGGCGTTCGACGCGCCAGGTCGAAATCTAACGGAATCTGCAATAAAAGTTTTTTTAGTGTGGGGTGCCACCTGACCACACCACAAGTGAAAATCCCCTTATTTATGCAGTGGGTACCAGCCACAAATTTTTTTTTAGTGCATAGGCCCAAGGCTCCTGCCTCTCGCAGTCCGAAAAAGCAGTGAATGATTCGAAGTGCGCGCACCAAGAGGGGTGTCGGTGTCACTGCCGGTCCGAGCAGAGCTGCAGCGCACAATGTGGGCGGCTCTGCAAAGATTGCTACTCGCTCCGCCACCAAGGCTGCAGCGCCCAATGCGTGCGGCCCTGGCTGGAAGAGCAGTAAGGCGCTGCCACCGCCCCTCCTGGTCGCACGCGCCGAGAAATGACCACGCCACTGGACCGCGGCATCAGCCAGAAAAAGGCTCAGCCCTCGTCCGCCGCAACCAAGCGGAACAGGAAAAAGAAAGAGAAGAAGAAAGCGAAAAAGAAAGCAAAGAAGATGTCAGGAGAGGAGATGGCCTGCCTCCGCCTGGCAATTGAGTACAACCACGTGGCTCAGCTTGGCTGTGACAGCAGTCACGTCGGAGAGCCGCCTTATGAAGGGCCCGAGTCCGATGCATGGGACCGTCTACAAGAACTCTCGGCCGAAGACTTGAAGCGAGAGGCAGAGCAGGCCAAGGGGTCCATCCGCCAGGAAGTGATGCTCCCCGGCAAGGAGAGCTTCTTGTGGCTTGCCTACAACTGGGAAGACCAGCCGCATGCTCCGACCCCCGGCCGGGAGGACATCAAGGTTGATTTGGACACCGACTCGTTCATCATCGCGTTCCCTGACAAAAAGGAACCTCTGCGGAAAAAGCCCGTGCATGAGCTCATCCCCATCAAAGTGTTTCGGGACGAGTTTAAGGGCCAGCCGGGCAGGGAGCGGGACCACGAGGAGCGCCAGCACATGGTTCATGCCTGCATCAGCCGGGCGGGCTTGCGCAAAACGAACGGCCTGAAGCCGGATGTGTACTGGCCGCTGGGCAGCGGTGCCAACGACGACGGCCCGGCGCCCTTCCCGCGTGGCGACCTGTATCGCCTCTCCGCGCGCTCCTCGGGCCGATACTACTGCGTCCAAGACGCGTTCTTCAACGCGTTGGTCGCCGCGGGCTGTCAGCCGCCCAGCAAGTACCTCGCCCTCTTGCACACAAAGCTGAACGGCTACTGCGAAGTCCAGCAGCTCATCGATTTTCTCGGAGACTGCTTCCGGTGCTTCGACACTGGCTCACTCTACTCTCTCCGCCCTCTCAAGAAGGCGAGCTGGTACGACCTGACCCGCAAGGGCAGCGACCTTCGTGGCATCTTTCTCGTCAGCGGCTGGGCCCACACGGTAGCAGTGGACACGAAGAACGGTCTTTTGCTGAACGCGGCCAGCCATTTCGCCCTGGCTCTCACTCAACAGAATCTCGTGGCCTGCCGCATCTTTGACGGGCCCGTCTCCGTCTACCGCCTCGTCGCCAAGCATGCACCCGCCCAGCCAGACTCGGTGTAAGCAGTGGACACGCTTGCTAGCTTTGACACCCAGTTCTGTTTTTTTTTCATTAAAGGAAAACTTACAGTTAAAAAAAAACACTTGCTTCCCTTGAGACATCTGCCACGGGTCTGGCTCCCTGGCTCCCGGGCAAAGGTAACTTTTTGCACCTCCCCAAAAGTTGTGGATAAACTTCCCGACTTCACGTCTCATAGCAACATTTTAGGGCGGAAATTCACGGAGAGTAGGAAATTTACCGCAAAACGAAAAAAAATCCCTTTCAGTTTCCCTTGGAGTTTGAGACATCTGCCACGGGTCCGGCCGCCGCCCAACCCCCCGGGGGGGGGATTTTCCTGGATTTTTAAAAATAGATTTTCAAAAAATGCCCGTTTTTTGTCTCAAACTCTATTAATTTGTCTCAAGAGGGAGATTGAAAGGGGGTGAGGGGTGGCCCCATTCGCCGCTCGCCTCCTCTTTCACAGGCTGTCTCAACCCTGTCTCAAGGCGCCGGCCTTGCCTGTGCGATCTTTGGCTTTTTTTAGGGGGGTCTGAGACGTATGAGACACTTTTTTTAATTTTTCAAAAAAAATTAAAAAAAAAAACAGAAAAGGAGGGAGGGGAGGGGGGGTGGGGGGTTTTGTGGATGGTGGCAGATGTCTCAAACTTTTATACACAGAGAGAGAGAGAGAGGAGGGGGGGAGGGGGGGGGGGGCTTTCCGACAGGGTGGGGGGCCGGGGGGGGGGGGGGGGTTGCTTTTTCCGACAGGCGGCGCTGGCCGAGCAGTAAAAATAATTAAACTTTTTTCCTCTGGTTCTGTTAAATACGAAATGTTAGCCGTCTGTCCTACCTGTGGTGCTTGCTTCTTTGAAGGCCAGCTTTACTGGACGGGGACCGGGAAAAGAGGCGATACCAAGGATCTTGCATCGCTCGTCTGCAGACCCTATGGCGACGGCGCCTGCATCAACCCCGCGCGAGACGTCCCCGGCGGAGACACCTGGGCGGAGCGGATGCGCTTCGTGGACAATTTCCTGGACGAGATGTTGTAATAATTAAAAAACTTTTTCTCGTAGTCTACTAAACTAGCAAGGAATGGAAGTAGCCAGGTCCTACAAGCGCCGTCGTCTGGACGGTGCGACCGACGACTTTGTGCTACCGGTCGACGGGCAGAGCGGCGACGTCCTTGTTTCGGACGGTGACGGGGGCGTGAGATGGGCAGCGGGCGGAGTGGCCGCGAACGACGCGGTAGCGCTTAATACTGCTCACAGACTGACTACTTCCGGGAACCCGCACTTGGTTGATCTAGCCGATCTGATCACCTTGACGCTGGACACCGAAGCCAAAACTAACCAGCCGGCCGGGATGACTTCCAACAGCTCCGCTGGCTTTGTGGCCTCTGCGTCTAGCAATTCTGCGCAAGCCTACCTAGCTTTTGACAGCGACTTCTCGACCTTGTGGGGCACCACTGCGCCCGACAGCTACAGCGGCAACAACTACACCGCCATGATCGAGACGATGGTCGATAATCTCCCTGTGCCTGGCGCGTGGCTCCAGCTTGATCTGGGCCAGCACGCCAAAGTCGCTGCTTATCACTTCATGTCTGCGGGTGCTATTACCGCGCCCAGGGACTGGGTAGTCGTTTATAGCGCGGACGGCAGCCGGTGGTTCGCTTGGGACAGCCAGACGGCCCAGACCTTTGTAGGCGACAGCCTGCGCACGTTCACGCCTGCGACCGCGGCCGATTACGCCAGGTACCTGCGCGTAATCTGCACTAAAAACAACGGGGCGGGAGTTTGGTACATGCGGAGCCTGGCCTTCGACTACCAGCTGTACAATACCGGCTGCATCGAGAACACTAGTTATCCTACCAAGGCCTCGCAGCTGGCACCCAAGGCGTACGTCGACCACCAGGTGGCAGGAGCAGTGAAGTTCCCGTCGGTCATGCCTACCAACGACTGTGTCGTGACCATGGACCCAGACGGCTCGATCTTTGCGGTCAAGGACAGGACGCTCAAGCAGCCGTCTTTGGCTCCTAGCGGTAATGGCGCGATCGTGCTCATGGACACCGACTTTACGGTCACGACGATCCCAGACACTCTCGCGAGGCTGCCTAACCCCCTGCCCGCCTCGACCGCACAGCTGGTGACGGTCGATCCAGACGGCGTGCTAGGCCTGAGCGGCCAAGTAAGCTCGTCGACGCTCACGCTGGCAGGGGCTGGCGGCAACAGTACGCTTTCCGCGCCTGCTACTGGCTCCGTCGCGCTCATGCTGCCTGTGGCCCTGCCCAGCGCAGGCACCAAGCAGTTCGTCACGCTCGACAGCGCGGGCCAGTTCGCTACCGGTGCCATTGGCTTCCAAGGGGGAGACAGTGTAGCAATCGGGACTTCCGCGGGCGACGGACAGCAACCATTCGCAGTCGCGATAGGCACTCAGGCAGGCGCGAGTGGACAGGGCCAGTTTGGAGTTGCTGCTGGCTACCGGGCGGGATACTCTGGCCAGTCGGATCTCGCCGTCGCGATCGGTGCCTACTCCACGGAGAGCACACAAGGCAATTCATCAGTCTCTGTCGGTCCCTATGCTAGTACGCTCGGCGTACGGTCGGTTGGGATCGGCAGTACGGCTATCACGGGTGCTGCCGCCCAGGAATCGGTCGCAATAGGCTACAGAGCAAAAGCAGCGACATCCCACTCGATTGTACTGAACGCCACGGGCGCTGAATTAGTGTCCGCTAGCACCGATGCTGCGTATATCAAGCCGCTGAGGTCGGGCGTCGATTCTACTGCCAGCGAGAAGGCGACACAGTGGAACAGCACGACAGGCAAACTCACCGCCTCTAAATTTACACTCCCGCTTTCGCTGCCAGGCAGCACGTCGCTGGTGACGCTCGACTCGGTAGGCCAGCTCGGCACAAGTGGTGCTGGCACGCTGTCGCTCACCGGGGCAGGCGGCACCAGCACGCTTTCCGCTCCTGGCACAGGCTCCAGCGCCATCAAGACTTTCAGTGGTGGTCTGCCGTCCGTGGTATCACTAGTCACTGTAGATGGCAGCGGCAGCCTGGCACATGCGCAGCCTGTTGGACACAGTCTTTCTTTTACAGACTCTCCGAGCGGCAGCAGAATGCCTAACGGCATGACATCCTCGAGCTGGACGTCGGGCAGTCAAACGTTTGTCGTGAGCGCTAGTGGCTCGTTCAGCACGTCCGTCCCTTATAAAGCGTTTGACAGTAACGGCACTGGTACTTTCTGGTGTACACCATTGAGCGTCTACAACACCTCAACTGGTGCCTACACCAGCAACAAGTTCAAGACAGTGGGAGGCTCGAACGTGAATGGGGAGTGGATCCAGCTCGATTTCGGGGCGGAAGTGCGGCTGACCACGTACTACATCACCACCTCTGTAACTAGATCGCCTGGTAAGTGGGTGATGGCAGTCAGTGACGACGGGAATACTTGGACCACCTGGCAAGCACAGACAACAAGATACACCTTCACCGACGCTACAGAAGCTGCTTTTACGCCTCCCGCGCCCGTGATCTGTCGGTATGCGGTGCTGATAGTAACTGAAAATACTGGCGTTAATAACTACTTCCAGATCAGCGCGCTGAGTTTCGATTACAGCGGGCTTGCTCTCAGAGTTAAGAACCTAGCACTCCCTGCAAACGGGACAGACGGCGCCAACAAGAGCTACGTGGACTCGCATACACACACGTCGCCACTGACGATCGGCACATCTACGATCGCGAGCACGGGGACGGTCGCGCTGAGTCTGCCCAGTGCGCTGCCCGCCAGCACTTCGCTGACGTCGCTGACCTCTGCGGGGCAGCTGAGTGCTTCTGCGCTAAAGGTGCCAGCCTCTCTGCCAGGCAGCACTTTGCTAGTGACACTCGACTCCAGCGGCCAGCTCGCGACAGGGGCTGCTAGCTCGTTGTCGCTCAGTGGGGCGGGCGGCACCAGTACGCTTTCCGCTGCAGCCTCTGGCTCTTCCGCTCTCAAGCTGCCTACCGCCCTGCCGGGAAGCACGTCGATAGTGACACTCGATTCCGGTGGTCAGCTAGCAACAGGGGCTGCTAGCTCGCTATCACTCAGCGGAGCGGGCGGCACCAGCACGCTTTCCGCTCCGGCCTCTGGCTCTTCCGCGCTCAAGCTGCCTATCACCCTGCCGGGAAGTGCGTCGCTACTGACACTCGATTCAGGGGGGCAGCTCGCCACAGGGGCTGCTAGCTCGTTGTCACTCAGTGGGGCGGGAGGCACCAGCACGCTTTCCGCTCCAGCTTCTGGCTCCTCTGCACTCAAGCTACCGACTGCCCTGCCTGGTAGCACTGTGTTAGTGACTCTTGATTCCAGTGGCCAGCTTGCTACCGGGGCGGCCAGCTCGTTGTTGCCAGCCTCCACGCCGGCCCAGACTGCCGTTCTGAGCCTGACTTCTGCGGGCAGATGGTGACACAGAGCACTTCCACCACGGTCGTGACTTCTGGCTCGGTGGCGCTGCCGACCTGGACTTCCATGTCGGCCTATACGCCTACCACGGACCCTAACTGGGTGCTCAGCCACTCTTCCGCGCAAGTAAGCCAGGAGAGCTGGAGAGTTTTCGATGGTGTCGCTGCCAATGGCTGGACTAGCCTCGGCAACTACAACTCGGACGGGAGTATCAACACGACCAACAACGCCGTTACCAACGTGGGCGGCAGCAACGTGTACGGCGAGTACTTTACGCTCCAGCACCAGCGGCGCCGGTACAGAATCACGAGCTTCGCGTTGACCAACGGAGTTACTCTCAGTACCTCAACCAAAAGCTTCACGTTGGCGGGGTCGGACAATGGCAGTACTTGGACACTGGTCTGGTCTGGTAACTTCTCTTTTACCACGACGTCACAGACCCTGAACTCGAGCGCGCCCGCTTCGACCGCGTTCTATTACTACCACCGGTTTATTGTCACTTCGGTACATTCGAGTGCCGCGTCCGTCGTGGGGACCTTTGCGCCCGTCGTTGAGTCCGAGGGCGTGTCGGCCACTGCCACGGGCCTCACGGGCGTGGATTCGATCGTGTGCGGCAAAAACACGCTGAAGCTGCCGACCGCGCTGCCCTCCGCTGGCACTGATCGTGTGCTCCAGCTCAACGACCTCGGCGAGTTCGAGCTGGGCACCTGGGACAACGGCCACTGGCTGTGCGAAACAGTGCTGACTTTTGCTAATGCTAATGGCAGGATCATGACTTACGACAACACGGTGAGAATCGCACCTTCTTTCGGCAATATCACTCGCTTGACTAGCAACTCGGGCAACGCTTCTACCAGCTACACCACGTTCCAGAACACGTCGGGCATGACCAGGAAATGGCTCGTTGCTGCCTGCGTCAAATTCAAAAGCACCGCCACGAGCAGTCCCATGAACGCCGAGGCCTGGGTCGAGAAGAGCGCTAGCAGGCCGGCCAGCAACACTGCGATCGCGTCGGTGCGCTGGCTGCACTCCACCACTTATAGTAACGGTAGTGCTTTCAACGGGCAGTATGCGACAGTGAATCTAGCTGGCATAGTGGAAGTGGCCGCGAACGAGTACATCTGGATCGAGGTTTACGGAGGTACAGCAACTGCCGTAAATTACATTGCAAACATTGGATCAGCCGTCTATGAAAGAGGCTTTGTGGCTATTACCGAGATCCCGAGCTGATTTTTTTTTTCTTTCGAGTCTGTATGTTTTAATTAAAAAGAAATGGACGCATTGCGAAAAGCACTAGCTGAGAACGAAAACGAGCTGGCCACGTGCCTAGCCCGCCGCCGGATCCTGGCCGTAGAGCGAGAGAAGTTACAGCTGCAGATCGCGCTATGTGAAAAGGTCTGTGGTTGCAGGGAGACACGCCTGCATATCAAGCAGTTGATCCAACAAGAAGAGGAGGCAGAAGCGGCCGCCGAGTCTGCCGCCCACGCGGCCGTCGAGGCCGAAATGGCACTAGAAGAGACAGTCGTGGAGATGCCTGACACAATCAATGGCTAGAAGTCCTGGTCTAGGCCCCATTCCGGCTCCTTGGCCGGCGCCCGCGCGTACTCGCTCACTCTTTTCTCGAAAAAGTTAGTCTTGCCTAGTACCACGCCTAGCTGCTCCATGAAGGGCAAGGGACACTTGGCCACCCCGTACAGCTTTTCGCTCAAGCCCAAGTTCTGCAGCAGGCCGTCGGCCACGAACTCAACGTACCGTTCCATCAGCGTGGCGTTCAGGCCCAGCAGGGCCACCGGCAGCGACTCGCTGATGAACCTCCGCTCGACTTCGACGCAGCCCGCCACGATCTGGAAAATGCGCGACATCTGCAGCTTGTTCGACACGTGGTGCTTGTACAAGTGGCACGCGAACAGGCCGTGCTGCGTCTCGTCCCGCGCAATAAACTCGTTCGAGGTGCACAAGCCCTGCAGCAGGCCCGGGTGCTTTTGTTTCAGCCAAAAGACGGAGGCGAAAGAAGAGGCGAACTGGACAAGTTCCACACAAGCGAACGCCACCAGCCGCTCGGCAAACGAAGACCGGGCCGGGCTGAGCCACTGCAGCGCCCACTTGGCTTTTTGTGCGACGGTCGGGACCTGCGTGATCGCATTGAACAACTTGTCTTTTTCTTGCTGGTCGCTGATGATCGTATCGATCAACAGGCTGTAGGTCCGCGAGTGTTCGGCCTCATTAAAGATCTGGTAAGAATAAAAAAGTCTCGCTTCAGAATATTGCACTTCGGCTAAAAATTTAGCGGCCAGGTTCTCTTGGATGATGCCGTCGCTCGAGGCGAAAAAGCCCAGCACCATCTTAATAAAATGCTGCTCGTCCGCACTCAATTTCTTGAAATCTGCCTGTTCCCGGCTCAGATCAAGCTCGTCTGCCGTCCAGAACGAGCGCAGGGAAGCTTCATAGAATGAATACAGGTCCGAACGCCTGATGGGAAAGAGACAAAACCGCGATTCTTCCGGCACGAGCAGTTTTTCTTCAGTGTCCATAATTCGTTCAGCTGCCGGTTGTCCAGCTTCAGCAAGGCCATTCCTCTCTTTTAATAGTAAAGGAAAAGAGGATATATTTTTTTCTTATGGCGCAAACAAAACAAAGAACGAATCATGTTGCAAAGACGTAAGACAGAACAACGGCTGATGCCCTCGTTGCAAGAGTCCATCACTGTAACCTCGCACGAGCTCGCACTTGAGCTCAAGCGGACATACAGCGATTTCAGCTGGCAGTCAGTGCCGCAGCTCATTGTTCACGGGGTCAAGTACCTTGCTCTCTATACTAACCATACGGGCGAGGAGAAGAAGCAGATCCTCGTTTCTGTGCTCGTGGACTTGTGTCCCGACGACAACGTGGACAAGCTGATCCCGCCCGTGGTCGATGTCATTTGGGAGCTCGTGAAGGCCGCCCTCGCTACCAACTGCTGCGAGCTGTGTCCCAAGGTCTGCACGGTCATGTAGGCATCGGGATCAAGTGCCGGCCCAGCGTCACGGGCGTGCCATGGTGGATCCTGACCGGGTCGCCGCTCGTCACCATCTGCGCTCGCGCTTTGGCCAGCTTCTCGCGGTCCATACGGTGCGCCCATAACACCACTGCTGGTATGACCTGCTCGTTCGAACGCACTTTCTCAAGGGCCATGGTAATCTTGACCAGCAGCACCTCCGCTGCTAATCTGAATCATCTTTTTTTAGCCATCTCTACAGACAGCTCGTTCTTAACCATTTCAAAGAGGATCTCACAGGAGAAGTGGCGCTCTGCTTTTTGCCCAAAGTTGAAAAATGAGTTCACTCCAGAAATGATCGCTACCACAATTAAACATGTGACAGACACCCAGTCGTAGCCCGCCCGGCCCGCTTCGCACGCCTTGAAGCCGAAATTTCCCACAATAACGGAACAAATCGCCGGCACTATTGTAGCCAGCAGCCCGAAGACCAGGAACTTGTTGTAGTAAAAATACCCAGCAGAGTTATTGAGGCGTGCGTGCAGGGCACATTCGTCCACCACGCTGGCAAAATAAGACTCATGGCGCGAGGACCATTTTTCCTCCTCTCGTTTTACGTCCGAGTCGTCCGAGTCGTGCGAGTCCTCCCGTGGCACCACGACTTTCTCGTCCATCGTGCTTTTTTCTGTTAAAAGAAAGTTTGCGACAAGATTTAAATTTTCGTCGTCGTCTTCTTCTTCTTTCGCCTGGCCGCTTTTGGCTTGAAGGCCGGCACGCCGGGGCTGTTCTTCTTCTTCTTGGTCAGGGCCAGCAGGTAGCGCGTGTACTCGACTGGGTCGTGGTGGTGCTGCTCGACCGGGTCCGGTGGCGGTGCTGCTGCCGCTGCCGCTGGTGCTGGTGCTCTCCTGCGCGGCCCGGGATTGGGTCGTCCGTAAGCCGCTCTGGCACTAGCTACACGACTTTTGATATCGGATCGGGGGGCACGACCGGGCATATCGTTTTTTTTCTCGCTTTCTCTATATCTTCTCTTCTCGTGAAGATTAAAAAAAATCTCACGCCTTGCTCAGCAGCATTTCCCAGTCGGCGCCATTCAAGTCAACCTTGTCGCGAGTGTCCGGCGACACGACCCGGACGTTGAGGTACTTGGTCTTGTTCGGGAAAAATACGTACTGGTTGTGCCTGTCCTGTGCCGAGGACTGGTAGCCCCCCGAAGACGCTAGGAAGGGAATTATTAGGCTGGCCGAGTGGTTCTTGGGGCCGCGCGTAATCGAACTGCCGTCCCAGGCCTCATGGAAGCCGCCGAGTGAGTAGGCCAGCGTCGAGCATTCCTTGATCTGTATGCCCAGCGAGGTCGGCAGGCCCAAGGCCACCACGTTCGGCAAGATCCTGGTCTGCCCCGATGGCAGCGAGGTCCCCGCTCCGTTCTGGGCCGAGGTCTCGAAGCCGAGCACCGCGTGCGCGCTGTCGCTGTTGGACTGATAGCAGTAGATCGCGAACTCGGCGGCCGCGCTTAGCGTAAACTGCAGCTTCAGGTGCGTGTCGAGGTACGCGATGCCGATGGTCTGACCAGGCTGGACGTAGCCTTCGTTGATCAGCAGCGACTGCATCGTGTCGGCCAAAGTCTCCCCTGTATAGTTCTGGCTGGGAATCGTGATCGTCACGTCGCCCGTGGCCGTGCTGGTCAGGTAGAGCTTGTTGTTCTTGGAGTTGACGTTGAAGCAGGCGTTCGGCACCGTGGCCCAGATCAGGCGGTACTTGCCCTCAATCGCTTCCTGTAAGGGCAGGCGGAACTCGGCCGAATCGCCCGGGCCCTGCACCCGGTCGCGGTCCTTACTGCGGACCAGCAGGTTCATTTCGCTCAGGGCGCGCAGGTAACTCATGCTTGTAAATTTTTTTTCTTGGCGCGCCAGTTTTCTTAAACAGAGAGAGGCACGAGAAGAAAAATTCATGAGCCTGACGCTGAGTGGCACCAAGCGCCTGCGCCTGGAGGATGTGGTCGAAACAAAACCTCTTCCTAGCATGGTCACGGCCTTTGGCGAACACAAGGTCGCGGAGTCTACCCCGCTAGTGCAGGAGACTTTCCCTTACACGGGCACCCTGAACCCGCGCAAGTTCGCGACCTCTGGCTCCGTGACCACCGCCGCCGGCCTGCTGTCGCTCAGTGGTGCCGCACAGGCCGAGACGCTCAGGCGCTGCAAGTACCGCGCGGGGCAAGGGCTCGTCTGCCGCTTCACGGCGCTGTTCCCCGCCACACATAACGTGGCTAACTCGGCCATGGCCGGGCTAGGCGACGACAACAATGGCTTCTTCTTTGTGCAGGACCAGACACAGAGCAACAGGCTGCGGATCTTGCACCGCAATGCGAGTGTCGACACTTACATCGACCAGGTCAATTGGAACCTCGACACCTGCCTCGGCGGTGACCAGGACGACATGGACCGCAAGGACTGGTCCAAGGGCAACATTTTTCAGATTCAGCTCCAGTACCTAGGATTTGGGGCCGTCGTGTTCTCGGTCGAGAGGCAGTCGGACGGGGTGCTAGTCCCAGTGCACCGAATACAGTACGCAGGCGCCAACACAACGCCTTCGCTCAGCAATGCCAGCCTACCGTTCAGGCTCAAGACCACTGGCGCGGGCGGCCAGGTGCGCACTGCCAGTGTCGGCGTCCTGGTCGAAGGCCCCGTGAGGCAGCTGGGCCTCAGCTTTGCGCGCACCAACGTTCAGACCATAGGCACGACCGAGAGTAACGCGTTAGTGATACGCAACAAGAGCTTGATCGGCGCCCTCCCTAACAACGACCTGCTGTTCCCAACCTTGTTGACCGCTACGGCCGTCTCGGGCACCAAGCCCGTGATCTTACGAGTGCTCACGCAAGCCACGTTCGGCAGCGCGCCGACCTACGCCAACCACGACGCGGCCGCCTCTAATACCGAATACTCCGCGTCCCTCGTCACGGTGTCCGGCGGCAATGCGGTGGCCGCGTGCGTCGTGTCGAACACGGGTCGGCGTCGGCCAGCCTGGACCTGAGCAGGCTCAACATCGCCGTCGGGCCTGGAGAAGTGCTGTGCATTGCGGCCAGCACTACTTCCGGCACGGCGGACGTGCACCTGAGCCTTAGCTGGGCGGAGGACGTGTGAAAAAAAAGAAAGTTCGTCTTGCATTATTAAAAACAACAAAGGGAGAAGAAGGAGATGAAAAAAGTTGTAGCAATCGACCCGGGACTGAGATATTTGGGCATAGTCGTGCTTGTAAAGGACGACCGCACCAACGCCATCACTGTCACCTATATGCCAGCGTGCTAGACGTAGCCAGGCAGAGCGACACTGACAGCTTCAAGACCAAGTCCTTGTCAGCGTGCTTGCACGCGATCGATGAACTGTACAACGCAGACATCTGCGTCGTGGAAAACCAAAATTTTGGGAGAGCGAACACAAACGTCGATAATGTAATTATCCAGGCGGCGGCCGGTGCAACTATGCTCAGTCTCGGTGCCAAGGAGCTTATCTATTATCCGTCCAGTTTCAAATTCAGTTGCTTTTTCGCATTGACGCCGACCATGTCCGGCAGAGTCAAAGGAGATACAAAATTCAGTCAAAAGTACTGGCTCAAAACCTTGTAGAAAGTTTTAATGTACAAGGCGACACGAAGTGTCTCAGCGAAAGCGACCACCTCTCAGATGCCTTCGGTTTAGCGTTTTGTGCGTTGGTCAGAGGGAGCGGATCAGCGCGGGTCGTCCAGCAGGGAGTGCCTCGCTCGCTGCCTGTGTTGATCCCTGTTGGGGTGCAGACGGGAAGCAGGAGCAGGCAGGAGCAGCCGCCTTCTGTTGGTTCCATTTTCAGCTGATGTACTTCATTCGTTCTTTATGGACCATGCCTTGATCTCGGGCGTAGCCATCTGTTCGCGAAAGAACTATAAACAACGAAAGCACGATTTCTAGCAAAAAAACGTCCGTGACAATGTTACCTGTTATAGGCAGACGGCGCTCTGGGCTTTGCGCTCGGTTTGGCAGGAGCAGCGGTGGTAGCGTGTCCACAAGTCGCGCAATTGGAAGACATCTTCAGTTTGCCTTTGTCCTTTGTTACAATAGAGCAGAAGAAGATTATTTTTTTAATCAGTAAACTCATTTAAAACTGTGTTGACATCCGCCAGTGGCTTGTGCCTGATTTTTTCGAATTCGTGCTCCCAGACATAATACAATTTAAAACCTGTCGCATCGAGTCCTGGATGAAGCAAGGCGCAGCATCGTTTCCTTGTACAGTACGCTGTTGAGCCGTTTGAGCGTGGGCGAGCGATCGTTGTGTTTCGGGTGCTCGGGCGGGTAGCCGTGCCACGCGTTGCCCATTAATTCAAACCCCACGTTGCGTTCCTCGTCGTAGCCGTCAAGACGATATCTGCGTGGTCCAGGCACCTTGAACTCTCTGCCAGTCGGCTCCTCCTCGCCACGACAGAAATGCACGTGCTGGATGTCCCAGCCTTGTTCCTCGAGCCTGTCTCATGCCAGGCATGCGACAACGGACGCACCGGCTTTCGGCCGAGGGATGAGACCGCGCAAGAACGCGTGGCGCGCGCAGAGCTTGTCATGCTTGCCGTTCTCGTCTCTGAAACTCGCGTCAATCTCGTCGTCGTCTGGCAGTCGATACATGGCTCAGTATGACGTGTGTGCCTCTTGCCTAGCGTGTGCCGCGCAGAGCTTGTTAGTATGGCCCTCTTCGTCTGGGTAGCCTGCGCGAGCTTGTCGTCTTGGGACAGTCAACACATGGCCTCCGTGCGATGTGTGTGCCTCTTGCCTTAGCATGCGCCGCACAGAGCTTGTAGAGGCGGCCTTCGTCGTCCGGGTAGCATGCCTGTATTTCGGCACCTCGGGGACAGTCGACACATGGGTCCCTCACTGCATGTGTGCCCTCTCGTGCGCGTGCTTGGCACATAGCCTGTTGGGGCGTTTTTCCTCGTCTGGGTGGTGTGCCTGGAGCTTGGCATCGGACGGACAATCGACACACGGACTCAGTACGACGTGCGTGCCCCTGGCCTTGGCGTGCTTGGAACACAGCCTGCACTGGCGGCCCTCCCCGTCAGGGTAGGCTGCGTCGAGCTTGGCGTCCTCGGACAGTCAGTACATGGGTTCCTCGCGGCATGCGTACCCCTCACGCGCGCGTGCCTTGCACACAGCTTATTGGGACGACCCTCTTCGTCGCGGTAGGAACCCTGTAGCCTGGCACCATCGGGACAGTCGGTGCACGGGTTCAGCACAGCGTAGCAGCCTCTTGCCTTCGCGTGCGCTGCGCATAGTCTGAACCTGGCACCCGTTTCGTCTTGTAGGCGCTTGTTTTTTGGCCTCGGTCGGACAGTCAAGACAGAGTGGCTTGCGATTGGTCTTGGCCTTCTTCTTGGGTGGTTCGCTCATGTCGGTTTTGTGGCAGTGTCAAGGCCGCGACCGTTTTGCTTTTTCCTTTGAAGCGAGACAATTCAAATGGCCGGCCGGACACAAATTTTCGTGAAATCTGGTGGTTTGCATTATTACTGCAAAACTTATCGGTTTTGCGTTAAATTTGAACCAGTTACGAAAACGTAATTGGTCGAAAATTTCACGGGTCCGGCGCCCGTGTCTGATTCTGCCGTGTCCGGTGGCGAGTGGGCTGCTCGGGAAATCACAAAACCCCATCCGTGGGGTCCCACGAATTCCAGGGAAGATCGCGTACAGGCGGGCCGGCCGGTGCCACCGGTGCCACCTGCTCTACTTCATCGGGACACCTGACGGGAAAATACACGATAAGTATACACCCGACCACTCCAACGCAAAAAACGGCGACGATCGCGGCCACGAGCGGTTCCATTTGTGTCTTTTTGCCCACAACTCTATTACCTTTTAATTAAAAAAACTGCCCCTCCCTCCTAGTGGTTTAGTTGTGAACTGCCATGGCCTCCAGGCGCCCGTTGCCCTCGTGCAGGTGGCGGAAGTAGGCGGAGTAGATGCAGACATCATACACGCCCGAGCGGAACCCGCGCTTGCCCGGCGTGTAGGTCTTGGGCAAGTACCACTGCTCACCGAGCCTTTCGGCCAGGGACTGGTCGTCCAGCGTGATTGTGAACTTCAGCAGGTCGTCCTTGCCGCAGATCAAGGGCTGGTCGTTGAGGTCAGTGAAAGTCGCGACCACTGCGACGGTGGCCGCCTGGACGTTGGCGGCCGTACCGGTCTTGCTCGCCAGAGAGATCTTGATGCCCTTGCTCTTGAGGTACGAGTTTTTAGACAAAAGCGCGTTGATGTTGGTCCAGGCACCCGTCGCGGCATCTCGTAGTGCCACATGCTGGAGTTAACGGCTGCCAGTGTCTTGTCCTCGTCGACGTCCGCGATCGCTAGGACACACCCTCGTACCGGAACGTCATCCGGTTGCTGCTAGTGATGGTGATGCTGACGGACGGCACCAGCTCCAGCGTGGTCTCGGTCGGTGCGGCGGCAGTGTTGAACACGAGGCGTTCCCGTGCTCCTACAAAGTGCTTGTAGCCGTCCATCTCGCCGTCGAGCATACCTCGCAGATCGTTCGAGAACGGGATCACGTACACGTTGTTGCTGTTGGCAAAGACTTCGTTGAACATCTCGTTGGCCGTGTGCTCCCTGAAATAGCGCTCGTTGACGGGAGTGCCCTGACCAAGCTGGCTGCGCCCTTGCACGTCTTCCAGATCGATCGTCGCGGTGTCTCCGAGCGCCTCGCACTTGAGCAGACGCCCGGTCGCTTCATAGGCGCGGTCGGGGTTGTAGGTGACGGCGCCGGCGTCGTAGCCGGTCTGGAGGCCCGAGCGGCGCAGGTACACGAACAACGCTCCGCATCGATGGTTGAACTGGTCCAAATCGACCGTGACTCTGGACGACGGCAGCATCACCTTACCGTGATCAATGAACTGTACGTAGTCCAGGTACTGGTGGCGCACAGTCTTGCCGATTTTGTCCGGGTGCTTGCCCACCAACAGACCGTTGGGCATGATCGTGGACGAGGAGATCAGGCGCACTTCCTCCAGCGTCGCGGTACAAGGGACGGTCTGCGCCGTCTGGTCCTCGACGAAGATCGAGCCGCGCGGGTAGAAGCGGACCTCCAGGTCTCCCCTCAGGTGGCTCAAATCGAGGTCGAGGCCGTTGATCAACAAGTGAACAATAGGCAAGTAGAACCACTGGACGTCGCCGCTGCGCCACACGCGCGAGCTCAGGCGACCGTACTTGTTCTGGTTGAACATGTCGTTGATGCTGGCCAACGCCTCTTGGCTCAGGGTGTTCAGCAGTAAGTGCAAGACCTCACCGTAGTATCTAGCCAGCTCTTGCCCGCTGGCCCTTTCGTAGATTTCGATGCGGTCGAACCAAAGGGGCACTGGCAGGACACGGGAGTCGGTCGGCGTGCCGCTGGCCGCAAACTTGATCTCGAAGCGAAGGGTGGCGTCCTGGATGGCTCCCGGGGACTTGTTATCGAGGATGAACGAGAAGTAGGCGGTGTTATCGAGCGCGGCGGTGTTGGGCTTGGGCGTCATGATGGTCTGCGTCCAGACGGGGCGCGTGGGCATCTTGACGACATGTTTCGGGGCAACCACGACAGCGGCGCCAGTCGCTGGGTCGCGGTCATTGGCCTGTACGAGCTTGGCCTTCTTTCCGGACTGGAACATCGCGGTCTCGCTCGGTCGCTTGCCGCCGAACATCGTTTGGTCAATATATAAGGCAACCAGAAAATAAAAATAATTTATTTTTTGCCTGACATGATCACTGGCGGCCGAGATCGCGACGGCCCCGATCGCGAGCGGCACGGTCACGCCCATCGTGCGCGCGGTCTTCTGCCGGTCCTCCTTGTTGTGCTGCTTGTTCTCCCGGTCCTCATACTTGCGCCGGCCGATGCGCGCGCGCTTGGCGGCGTGCTCGTCGGCCTTGGCTTGCTTGGCCTCTTGCTTGGCCGTCTCTTTCTCTTGCCTTTCTTCCTTTTTCGCGGCCTGCTTGGCCGTCCGGCGTTCGCGAGCTCGCTTGCCCATCCGTAGAGCTTTATTTAAAAAACATTCGTGCGCAAGATTAAAATTTTTTAATACGTAATGACCGCACATATTTTTGCCAAGAGAGCAGCAATTTCTCCAAGGAAGGCTTGGTCCTGGCACAACTGTCTTTTAGCCACGAGGCGCTGCTGCAGCTGCTGGAGCTGCTGCGTGGGCGCGCGGAACTTGCAGGCGAGCTCGGCCCAGATTCCGGCCTCGGAGCGCACAAAGTCAGCGAGCTTTCCGTCCTTCCAAGCAGGCACGAACCATGTCTGTACGGCCTCGACCTGCTGTTCAAGACCTAGTCTCTGCAGCTGCTTCAGTTCCTTGATCTCCTCGAGCCGCAACAGCCCGTACTTTTGGAACACCGTCTCCAGCGCACCGAACAGCTGCGACAGCGCTTGTCTCTTGGTCGACATCGTCAAGCGGCACGTAGGCGTCTAGGTCGACGGCGGGTGGCTTTTTTCTCGCTCTTCTCAGCAGCACCAGCAGGACCGCTAGCACAAAGACCAGGATTCCCCACACGGCCAGGGCTTCTTCCGGTGTCACGACAGTCGTGGTCATCTTCTTAAGTGAAGGACCACAAGTTTTAATTTTTTGCCTCTTATTAGAAGCGGTAGTGGCCCTCGCCGGCCGGGTTTAGGTAGTTTTCGTATGCGTATTGCGACACGATTTCTGAGAGCGCGCCAAGCATAAAGAGCTGCTTGCCCGTGTCACCAGGCGCCATGTTCAGGCCGTAGCCGCCAGCAGGCCCGGCATCACGCTGTAGATCAAACCACCGCCGACCACGTGCAGGGCCAAGGAAGGGTAACGGGCCAGCCGGCCCTCTTGCGTTGAATTGAGCACGCGGGACTGCAGCAGGTCCACAATCGTGGTCGTCGCGGCCGCGATGATGGCCATGCCTACCGACTTGCTGACGGTCACGCCTCTGAGCCCGGGCACGGCCGCAAAAGAGACGGGGGCGTCCTTTTGCACTAGTACCGGCGTCGCAAAGTAGGCGAACGTCGCGGCAGTAGCACTGCGCGCGACGTTCTCCATGCTGAAAGTGTCGCTGACGGTCCCGGCAATCTCGTTCATCTTGTTTGGTCTTCCGTATTAAAAAACAGCGCCACAGAATTTAATATTTTTTTATTTATTCATTGATTTGCTGTCGGAGGGGCTGGGGTGTCTAGGTCTACCGCTGCTAGTGCGACAGAGGTGTTGCGGGCGTGCGCGATGGCCGCAGTTTGGGCCGTGATCAAGGCCAGCTCGGTGACGGGGTCGAGCCTCGTCATGCCGATGCCGGCCTTGAGTTTGGCGCGCTCGAGCAAGAAGAGCCACCGTTCGTTGGCAAAGCACTCGTCGGTCGTGCCGGAGATCTGGTAGCGCGTGCGGCTCGACACCAGGCGCTCGAGGCACGTCAGCCCTTGCTTCAAGGCCACGTTGGACATCTGGTCCACGGCCGAGTCGTCCAGCGCCTCTTCGGCGTCCTCCAAGATCGTGGGCAAACGCGCGCGGGCCACCTTGCGCAGCGCCCGTGGCTCGCAGGGGATCCCCGCTTTTTTGAGCTTGGGCGCAATCAGCTCCGATTTGCCGTAGGCGCACAGGAGCCGGTAGGCAGGGTCGTCACGCAGGGGCACTGTCTCGGCCTCCTCAACCGCGGCTGTGTCAGCGTGGCGGCTGGCGTTCTTTGGCTGCCACGCGCCGCCTTTTCTTGGGAGGGGGCTGAGTAGGAGGAGGAGCCTCCGCTTGTTCTAGTGGCAGTTCTTGCTTGCCGTCTTCGCGGCCGGTGGCTCGAGATTGGCAAAAGGGTCCATCCGTTATATATACTAAAGAAGTGACTCACAACTTTCTTTTTTTAGGGCTCAGGTCCCAAAGGCTCGTTGCTGGCCCTGTTGATGCCGGTCCAGCCGCGCACGTTGCCGTCCTCGCGCTCGAAGGCAGAGACCGAAGGGATCTTGCTCCACTGTTCGTCGCGCATTTTCGAGGCCTGGTACTCTTCGATCATTCTGGCCGCTTGCATACAGCCATTCCAGTCGTTCCCGTAGCTGCGCCTGAGCTCGGTGAGCCATGGCCTCATGACTGCGTTCGGCGGGCCCATGCCACCTGCGGCCACCAACTCGAAACAGTTGGCCTGGCAAAATTCGTCGCCGTACACGTTTGTGATCTCGCTCGCCGTGCCAACAAGAAGGACTGCACCTTTGTACCACGAGGCCAGACTGTTCTTGCTCAGGCGCTGGGCAATGCCCTTCATGTTGCGCGTCGTGTCATCCATCTGGGCCTCGGGGATTCCGTTGAGTGCAGAATAAATGATGCTCGATGTGGCCAGGGCATCCGTTTTGACCACGGGGTCAGTTTGAGTCCCGTGCTCCACTGCATCGTTGAGGTGCGCGCCCGACTTCTCGTCAGCGGTAGTCGCCAGGCGCACGGGTCCTCGTTGTGGGGCGGCCATCGTTCTTCCGTTTTTGTTTAAATAGGGCCACCAGAGAATAATTTTTTTTTTACTTGGCGCCGTTCAGGGCCGCTTCGCACTGCCTAGCCTGTTCGGGCGAGATTTTCAGCAGGATCTGTGCGTCCTGCACCTTGGGCGGCGGGAAAATCTTTTCAAGCGGTGCCTCCTCGACCGTGTTGTGCAGGGCCTCGAGCACTTTCTGTTCGGCCTGTGCCTCTTTCTGCCACTTGCGGCCGGCCTGCCGCAGCTCCTTTTCGTTCAGTTTGCCTAGCGCTAGCGCGAGCTACGGGTTGAAGCTCTGCAAGTGGTGCATCCCGGCTTTTTTTTAATGACAGAACTTACAACAAAAAAAAGAATCACTTATTCTTCCGCTTCTTGTTCGGCGCACTACTTGGTTCTGCCATGTCCTTTCTCTTGCTGTTTAGCTTCACGAGCTTGATGCCTAGCTTAGACAAAACCTTGTGCCATTCCTTCATCAGCTTCTTGCCCCTCCCGCCCTCTGCCTGGATGCGCTCGGAGGCCTTTTCGATCATTTCGTGCAGCGTGCGCGATTTCTCGGTTGGGCCCACGGGTCCTTGGCTCCGTGTCTTGCGCTCCAGCAGCTCCTCGAACAGCGGGACAGAGGGCTCCTCGTTGAGGCTGGTGACGAGCTTCTGGTCGTGCCACTCGTCGGTGCCGTACGCCAGCGCCATCCGGACTACCTTGAGCCGCTCTTCAAAGGTGAGTTTCTGGCTGGTGAGAATTTGCACGTCCTTCTCGGGCAGCTCTCCTAGCTGGTCAGGGAAGATCTTGTAGTCCAGGTCCGCCTCCGTGCCCTTGGCCGTGGCGGTCAGCACCAAGTTGGCCAAGTACCTGACGGCCAGGTTGTCCTTGTACTTTTGCCTGTTCTCGGGATCCCGGAGGATGCTCTCGATGACACGCTTGGTCCCCTCGCGCAGGAAGGCCTTGGCTTCTTCGGGCTTGCCCCGGACCTTGTCGAGCAGCTCTCTGTCGTTGACACCCATGTTTCGCTTGCGCATGGCCTCCAGGATGCCCACGCGCAGCATGTTCAGGCTCTCTTTCTCTTGGCCTTGGGCAGAGTTTTCCCGTTCATGGCATAATACAAGAGTTCCTGCTCTGCTTGCTTGGTGTCCAGCTCTCTGTCCGGTGCTGTTTCCATGTCCACGGGCGCATGCTATGGTCGGCCCCTCGTTGCCCTATTCCGCCCTGGCTGTTAGGGTCGTTCGCCCCTGCTGTCCACGTCGAGTCGTCGCCGCCGCCGCCGGATTGGCCCAGGCTAAAGACTTTGCCAGCAGAGGGGCTGCTGCCGTAGGCCTCGCCGCCGGCCGCGACCAGCACGTCGGCGCCTCTCTTGTCACTGTCCTCCACCCCTCCGTTGCCCTGACGACGCACCGGCCCGTCGACACCGGCGGCCATTCGCACGGGTGCGCCCGTGGCGGCGCCGACCGCGAGACCCCGGGACTGGAGCCAGCCCTTGGCAAACAGGCCCCGGAACAAGGCCTTGAAGCCGCTGACGATGCTGGGCTGCGTCACGAGGCCTTCGCCCACCGCCTGTCCCACGTCAGGCCGCTGAGTGAACAGTGGCACAACTTGGCTCTGCGCCCACTCCCAGGCCTTGTCCATGCCGCTCCCCTGCGGGAAGCTGCCCTTCTCGCGCTCGAGCGTGTTCTTCATAAAGTCCACCATGCCCGACCTCTTGACGAACGCGCTGAACTCCTCTGCGCTGGCCGTGTGCACCAGCCTCTTCTTTTCTTCGGGTGGCAGAGCGGGCGCCACGGCCTCGACCGCCGCTTCCTTGAGCTCAGTGACTTTCTGCTGGCCTGTTCGGCCTGTTGTGCGAGCTCGCTGGCGCCCGAGACTTCCTGGGACTCCTTGTATTTCTTGATTTGTTCCTGGTACCGCTTGAGCTGGTCGAGGAGCTTTTGCTGGACGTTGTCTGCCGTCCTTCTGTCCTTTTGGAGCAACGCGTTGGCCCTTTCCTTGTAGCCAGTGTGTTTTCTCTCGAGGGCGGCCTTCTGTTCCTCGGACTCCCGGAGCCGCTCGGTAAGCTGGCGCAGCTTGCCTTCGCTGACCTGGCGCTCTTTGAGCAGGCGTTCCGCTTCCTTGACCCTGGCCGCGGCTTTCTCTGCCTTCTTGCCCTCCCGAGCTCTAGCCAGGGCGTCTTTCGCGCCCTTGAGTTCTTTCCGGAGTTTGAGGATTTCCTTGCTCTGTTTTTCGCTCTCATGGCCCATTTGCATCACGGCCTCGTCCGCTTCCGCGATCGTGTCCGTGTTTATTTTCAGTTGTGCTCGGAGCTTCTCGACTCGCTTGGTTAGCTTGTTGTAGGCCTCGCTCGCTTCAGCCAGCGAGCTCTCTTGCTGCGAGGTCTCGCGTGTCAGGCTGTCCACGTGCTGTTGCAGCGCTTCTCCTCCCTTGTTAGCAGCCTCCAGGTCTTGCTGCAGGTGGCGCTCGCGCGCTAGCGCCTCTTCCAGCGCCTGTACGGCCTGTTTGTTTTCTGTTGTCAGCTGGTGGCGGGCCTCCTCGCTCGCTTTTTTAGCTCGCTGGGCCTCTGCGCCGAGCGACGCCATTTGCTCCAGGGCCGCGTCTGCCAGCGCCCTCTGCTCGCGTGCGAGCCTCGCTTGTTGCTTGGAGTCGGTCTGCAACTGCTTGATCTCCGCTGCCTTGTGGCGCAGGTCCTCTAGCAGCAGCTGGCGGTTGCGCCTGTATTCTCTGGCCCGCGCCTGGAGCTCCTGGTTGTGTTGATGGGCTTCTTGCAGTTCTTGTGCCAGCCCGGCGTTCTTGGCCCTTTCCGCCTCGGTGTTGCCTTCTGCCGTCTGCAGGCGGTCGTTGCTCTCCTTGAGTCGCGCCTGTAGCTGTTCGATCTCGGTGTCCTTGAGCGTAATCTGGTCCAGGTACTCGCCGGCCAGGGCCTCTGCCTTTTTCTGCAGGGCCTCTACACCCGCCTTGTCCGACTCCAGCCCCTGGTAGGCTTTTTCGGCTTCCTGTAGCTGCTGGTCCAGCGCGGCGGCCCGCTCGTTGATCTCTTGCAGCTTCTGGTTAGTCTCAAACACCTGCCTGCTGGCATCCGCTGCATTGCGCGCTGTCTCTGCCGCTTGCTGTCTGTAGAGTTCTGCCTTTTGTTCCGCCTCCTCTGCTTTGCCTTCCAGCGCCGTCTTCTCTTCGCTGTACCCGAGCGTGGCCGCGTTCTTCTCTCTGAGTTCTGCCGCCAGCCCCGCGGCCGCCTGTTGTGCGCTGGACGCCTTTTGCTCCGCCTCTTGTTTCTCCTGCTGAGCCTGCCGTTCGGCTTCCTTTGCGTCTTCCGCCTTCTGCCGCAGCTCGTCGTTGGCGCCCTTGGCCTGGGCTGCCTGTTGTTTAGCCGCTTCGGCCTCTCGCGCGGCCCTGTCGGCCTCCGCTGCCTTCCGTGCTGCTTCCTGTCTTGCACTGTCTGCGACTTTCTCCAGCCGTTCGTGTGCCAACTTTTCTGCGCGTGCCACTTCGAGTGCATGATCCCTTTCTGTCTGCAGTATAACCATTTTCTGCTGAAGTATATGGTAGTCGTTCTGAAGACCCTGGCCCGCTTGCTGCAGCTGGGCGATCCTCTTGTTTGCCTCGTCGATACGGCCCCTTGCGGCGGCGGCGAGGCGGTCGGTGTATTGTCGGTACTGGTTGCTCACGTCGACGATCCTCCTGCCGTCATTTCCGCTGTTCTTGATCGTTTCCTCCAGGCGCGCGACGTAGGCTGCCAGGTCGTTGGCTCGTTTGCGTTCTCTCTCCGTCTCCTCTTTTTGGCTCTTAAGCTCCTCCAGGCGCTGGTTGGTTGCCGCCTGTTCTTGCCGTAGCTTTGTCCTGGCATCCAGCAACTCCTTGGCCTTTTCATCCTTTTCGGCCAGTGCCCGGTCGTGGGCCTCGCGCAGGCTGGCCTGGTTCTTCTCTAGCTCCTCGTTCAGTCGCTTCTGTTCGGCCAAGGCGGCTTGTTGCTTCTCGGCGAACTCCTTGTCTTCCTCTACTTGTTTGGCCAGTGTTTTGGCGCGTTCCTCTGCCTCTTGTATCTGCGCTTGCCAGGCGTCTTTCTCCTGCTGGAGGGCCGCGATGCGCGCCTCTGCTTGCCTGCGTTTCTCGGCGTCCAAGCCAGCGCCAGTCAAAAGCTTTTTCAGCCTCTCGACCTCGTCCTCTGCTGCGGTCAATTTCTGCTTGTACTGAGCATTCATGGCGTCCACGAGTTTTCTGGCGTTAACTGCCTCCCCTTGCATAAGAGCGACCGCCGCTTTGGCGGAATCAATATCGTCTTCCAAGAGGCCGATCGTTGCGTCCTGTACGCGCACTGTTGCGTCACCGCGGTCGACCATCTTCTCCAGCTGGCTGATCTGCAATCGCAGATCTGCTATAAGCTCCGACTGGTCGGGCGACGCGGGCCGCCCGTCGAGTGGTTGCTCGCCTGGCTTCGGGCTTTCGGCGCGCGCGGGAGGAGAGGCGTCGTTCCCACCTTCACCGCCTTCATCCCAGTTGATCTCACCACCGCCGTCGCCGCCTTCGTCCTCGTTGCCCGACTGCGAGGCGCGGCGAGAGTGTGGCGGCGAAGCGGAACGCGCGCGCGATGGCGGCGGCGAAGCGGAACGCGAGCGCGAGCGTGGCGGCGAGGGCGAAGGCGAGCGCGAGGGCGGCGGCAAGGGCGAATGTGAGCGCGAGGGCGGTGGCGACACCGAGGCGGAACGCGAGCGCGGTGGTGGCGGCGAGGCGGGGCGCGATGGCGGGGAGGGCGGCCGCAGGATGCCCAGCGCCTGGTGCAATTCGGGGTTTACCCACTTCATGATGTCGCGGGTCTTCTGAGCCCTTTGTTTGTCGCTCTGGCCCGCGTAGCCCGTGGGCCCTGGTTGTTTGCCGCGGACCACGGGCCGGCTGTCGACCCAAGACGGCTTGCTGGTCTTGGTCAGCTTGCGCGACAGGCTTTCCTTGTCCTCCCGGCGCATCCATGGCGCCGTGGTGTAGAAAGGGGGAGGAGGCATCCCTTTTTTACAAAGCTAGCGCCGACAATAAAAAAATTTTAATTGCCGCTCAACTACATATGAAAAAGGGCCATGGACGACAATGCCGGCCCGCTGGGCGCTCTGCCAGCGCCAAACGACGTGGAGGAAGAAGAGCCGATCGAGGAAAAGATAGACGAGTACATCCAGAAACAAAAGGAGAAGAAGTCTAAGAAAAAGAAGAAAAAGAAGGACGAGAAGGAAGAGGAGCTGCCGGCAGACGACCCGGAACAGCTCTCACGCAACGTCGAGTACTTCTACCCCAAGGACCCGACGGCCGGCCAGCTTTTCGTGCTGGTTGGGAAAAGCGAACGAGGCAAGACCCACTTCTTGCGCTGGTTACTGTACTCGATGTGCCTCCGCAAAAAGGGAGCGTTCCAGTTCGGGCTCGTCATGGTTCGCACCAAGTTTAAACACTCCTATCGGTTCCACTGGGCTTCGGAGCAGCACGTGCGGGTGTACGAAGGCTTCAACAAGGACGTGCTGGTGCAGTACGTGGACAACTTGAAACGGCGATATCAGCAACAGGGCTTTTTAGAGCCGAGCTTCTTGGTCTTTGACGACCTGGTGGGCATTTTGAACACGCAGGACGGCTGGATGAGCAATTTTATTGGGACCTACAGGTGATTTTACTGCATCACGCGGCGTCGTATTTAACCCTTTCTGGTGATTTCTGTGCAGGCACTACAACATTTCGATCTTCGTGGTAGGTAGTACAGTACCCGACCGACCGCCATAACTTTCTGTGCTTTGTGTAGGCAGTACAGTACCTGACCGGCCGCCAGAGCGTAAGTCACTGTCACGCGCTTGTGAAATTTAGACGTGGTTGTCTGTTCAGGTTTCTCCAATCATGCGCGAACAGACCTCGTTTACGGTCATGTTTCTGAGCAAGAACCACAAGACGCTGAACGCGCTTTGGTGTGTATGTATGTGTGCACACCTGCATACACGCTTATATGTTTGTACAGGGAGAACTACGGGCAGATGATGGACAAGAAATCTTTTTTTCGGCACTTGGCCCAGGCCACGGACCCCGAGCTCGTGGGCACCAAGCACGCGTGCGTGGTCTACAGCGAACGAGTAGACAAGCTCGAACATAATTAAATGGCGTGGCTCGCCTCGGCCGAGCTGCCGGACGGAGAGGTCATGCTCAAGGAGCCCGACAAGCCCAAGGAACCGAGCAAGGACGAGCTCACCAAGGAGCTGCGCCTGGCGCAGCTCGCGTGGCGCGCACCGAGCTGGGTGCCCAAGAACCTGAACCTGTCGCGCGGAGACCACGCGGCCCTGCAGAAAATGATGCACTACGCCGACGCGGCCAAGAGCCGCCTGCGCAAGGGCAAGAGCCTGGCCCAGAAGGACAAGCAAAAGCTGCGGGAGATGGTGGCTTTTGGCCGGGACGCGGAGGCCGCCGCCGAGGCGCGCTGGCGCGAGCAACAGGTGCCGCCGCCGCGGCCCCCGAGGTACGGTTACGTCTACGCCAACGACCCGACTCACCGCATGCACCCGTACCGCACGCCCAGCATGGTGAGGCGCGTCGACCAGCGGCCGGCGCTCGGCCTGCCGCCCGTCCCAGGCCCTTCGGGCGCTTTCGTGACCCCGCTAGTGAGAAGGCCGGGCCGGCCGGCCCCGCCGGACCACCTGCGGCGCCGCCTCTCGGTTTAATCTGGCGGCGATACCGGTGGCTAGAAAAAATAACAGAAACAGGAACCTTTGTCTTTTTAATGAGGAGTGACTGCCAACAATCGATAAGGAGAGCCCTGCTTAAAACCATGCAGTGGCTAGAAAAAAATAATAAAACAAGAAACAGTACAACAGCCTTTATCATTTTAAAGGAGTGACCGCCAACACTTGGTAAGGAGAGCCCTGCTTAAAGCCATGCAGTGGCAGTGTCTCTGCGCACAGGAGGTGCGCGTGGGGGGACTGGCCGTCGAACACGAGGCCCCTGTCAAAGTCTAGGCCGAAGGCGTGCACGCCCTTGGAGATGATGACCCGCCCGGAACGTGGTCCCTCCTGTTTGCCGAGCAGCCACTGAACCGAATGCCTGGTAACGGGGTCCCGGGAGACGGTAGCCAGCGGCTCGGGCAGCGAGTCCAAGAACTCGTAGAAGACGACCAGCGAGTCCACCGACTCGGAAAACTTCCGGAGCAACCGGTCGTACCTCTTGGTCGCGTTGAACAGGTTGAAGAGCGCAAAGGGGCCACAGCCATAGCTCCGGGAGTGGTGGTAGCGCTGCTTGACGGTGGACACGAGCTCGGGTGGGAAGGTAGTAGCAGCAACAGCAGCAGCGTTGCCCAGGCAGATCCACTCACCTTTCGTGGCCAGCACTCGCCGGATGGTCTTCCGCCAACGCGCCGCTGTGTAGGGCGCCTTCTTTTTCCCGTCATTCCAGGCGAGCACATCGGCGCGCGGCTCCAGCGTCCAGCTTCTGCGGCCAGTCAGCGGGTGCCTCCATTCGACTCGTAGCGGCGTCCCGTCCTGGGACGTCCAGCCGCACTTGGCCCTGTCCTCGTCGGTAGCCCAGCGCACAGCCAGGGTCTCGCACGCCGGGCCAGTTTTCTGCCGCTTCGCCGGAGGTGGCTGCGGGGTCGCCGGCGCCTTGGTGATAGCAGGGGGCTCGATGGTGATAATGTCGATGTCCTCCAGATCCGAATCGTCTGACGACTCGTTGCCGCAGTGGGCCCCCACGACTGGTACCAGAGGCTGCAGGCCGTACTTAGCACGGCCCGCCTCCTCACGGCAGCCCGACGGGAGAGGGGCCACGAGCGCTGACGAGACTGTCATCCCTTTGGGTTCTGCTTCGAGTGGATCGGTCCAGACGCAAAATGGCCAGGACACGCCCCTCTCACGCACGCCCCTCGGCACGCGCGCGCCCCCCTCGGCACGCGCGCCGCCCCCCTCGGCACGCGCGCGCCCCCCCTCGGCACGCGCGCGCCCCCCCTCGGCACGCGCGCCGCCCCCCCTCGGCACGCGCGCGCCCCCCCTCGGCACGCGCGCGCCCCCCCCCTCGGCACGCGCGCCGCCCCCTGCCCCGGCGCCAACAGGAGGCGCCCCCCCCCCTGCCCCGGCGCAGCCCCGGCCAGCGTCGGCCAGCGCCGGTGGCCAGCGCCTGCCAGCCCCGCGGCCCCGGCCAGCCCCGCGGCCCCAGGCGCAGCTCCCCCGGCCCCAGGCGCAGGAGCCCCTCCCCTCTCGCACACACGCGGGGTGGCCCCTTCCCTTGCCTGGTCGCGCATGCGCTGTCCCTGTCCCTGTCCCTGTCCCTGTCCCTGTCCCTGTCCCTGTCCCTCGGGTGCTTTCGTGACCCCGCTAGTGGGAAAGGCCGGCCCCGCCGGACCCGGCCTCTCGATTTAATCTTATGACTCCCCTCTTTTTAGTAAAAGGAGAGACATGCTAGACCGGCTCCCGAGTGACCTGGTGACAGAAGTCCTGGCCTGGCTCGGCCCGGGCGAACAGGCGCGCTCGGTGGCCTACCTCCGGCGCTACACGAACTGCTTCATCCGCCCCAGGCCACGGAAGCGGCGCAAGGCTGTGGCTGAAGCGCACACGGAGTTCGAGGGCCTGCGCCGCCTGCTCAACACGACTTTTTCCTTCAAGATCAAGAACTTCAACATGCTGCTGGCCCGCGTGGAAAAGAAAGCAGACAAGATCTGCTTCGAGTGCCTGTCTGCGATCTACTCACAGAACCTGTGCACCGAACACTTCTGCGCCAAGCACCGCCGTGAACTGGTGACACTCCCGGAGGCCGTCAGGGCGCTGGGCCGGACTTCTTACCCTGCCAGACGGAACAGGCGCGAACAAACGGTCGTGCTGGCCTATGTGCCAACGTTTCACTTCCTAGAGGCGTACCGGCACACCGGCTGGGAGGTAGTGCAGCGAAACAAGTGGGAGCGCTTCCTGTGGCGGACCGGGGCGTTCGAGACCGGCCTGCTCTTTCTGCCTCGTTTCAATGCTAGCCTTTATTATACAACACACGACTAATTTAAAAAAACTTGTGTATGTAACCTTCAGACAAATCGACCCAACCTTCTTCGTCATGCTGTCCTTGATCTGTAAGTGGCTCTTCTTCGCTCCCGCTGAACTCGTATTCGGGCAGGGGCGACAGCAGCGGTCCCCATGTCTCAATTTCTGCCAGGACCGCAATTGTAGTCTGTGCCTCGTTCGCAGCCGGGAGGAGGGTTTCTGTTGTGTCTGGTCCCACCTCAGCCAAAATTGCCGAAGCATCGACGACGCTTTGGCCATCGCGCGTGAGAGCGGGGATGACTTCTACAAGGGGTTTATCTCGCGGCCGGAGGACTGTCCCAGGGGCTGATCGCGTTTTGCGGCCAAAATCGTGCACCAGTGAAGCAACGATGTCTGCGGCCACCTGCGGTTTTGCAACCCACGTCCCGTCCTTGCGCCCTCCGCGGTTCTTGAAGACATGTCGTTGTGCGCTTTCTTTTTTGTACGGCCAGAGCTCAAAGTGTCTTTTTACACGGGCCGCACAGCGGTTGCGGTCCCAGCCATATTTCTGGTGGACGGCGTCCACCAGCGAAATTTCTCCAAAGGGCGTGGTCCTGATGGTCGTCATGTTTTTGACTTCTTGTCTTCGCTTCGAGACAGGTTCTGCGCTGGTCACGCTAGGTAAAAAAGTAACCGACGGCACGCGGAGAAACGGCTTTCTAGAAAGATCTATTTACCCGACCGGGACCACTCGATTTAAATCAGCTCAGCAAACATTGTGCTCAATTGTTCCGGCGGCGCCGACCTGTCCAGCAGGTCGCTGACTAGGCTGGCGAAACGGGTGGCCGGGGCGGCCGGGAAAGTGTGCTGGTGCGGCCCGCGCCAGAACGCCGGGTCCTTCAGCCTGGCCAGGTTCTCCGCCTTGTGCAGGTTAAAAAAGGCGACAGCTCTCCTTTTCAAGGCCTCGTGCTTGGTCTCGTGCTCGGCCGCGGCCGGCGGTGGCGGCGGCGCGGGCCGTGGCAGAGCGCCCAGCGCCTCCCGGTACTGGGCCGCCAGCCTGCTCGACTGCAGCATCAGGTCCTGGATCAGTTTCTTGACGTTCACGTCCGTCACCGTGTCGAGCAACGGGGTCTCGCGCCGCACAAGAAACACCGTTTGATAGAAAAGCTGCGAGTTCAGGTCCTGATTCGCGTGCGCCAACACTCGGCTCAAAAACAGCGGCCTGCTGACCAAGGAGCCTTCGCCATACAACGCATAGGCCACTTCACCGTAGAGTGCACGGAGCAGGTGTTTGTTGCCCAAGGGCTTGTCTTTCTTGCCAGTAAAGTCTGAGTAGTGCTTCATGAGGTAGTCAAAGCATCGTTCTAGGCCTGCTCCGTTCAGCACGGTCATGGCCTCGGCGTTGCCTAGCGCGGCCACTGCGCTCGTGCCGGCGGGCCGGTCCAGGACGCGCTTCGCCCAGGCGGAGACGGCGGCCGTCTTTTGCTTCTTCTTCTTGGGCTGCTGCGGCGGCGGCAGGTCGGCGGCCGAAGTGTAGTCGGACGGCGGGCGGTCGGCCGGCTTGAGTTTCTGGCCGCCCGAGTTGAGTGCGCGGTACTCGAGGTGTCTGTCTATGAGCGCGCGCATGTGCCTAAAGATCTGCAGGATGCCGTTGGTGTCGGCAGTCAGCAGACCAATCGGTTTGGGCACGGCCGCCAGCGTCCATTCTCCGCTGTCGTCCTCCGGTGGGTCGTAGGTCAGCCAGCCCTTCTTGGCTTGGCCTCGCTGTGAGACGTGGCGGCTGAGCGCGATGCTGGAGAAGACCCTTTCCTGTTGCTGCTTTTCGTCCAGCGCTTCCAAGTCAGAAAACTTGACTACCTCGACCCCTCGCATGCCCAGCGCGGCCATCAGGAAAACCGCCTCCAGCCCCCACAAGGGCCTGTCCGGCGCGGGCAGAAAAGGCGAGTCAGGGGCCTGGTGCACGCTCGCGCTCTCCGCCAGCAGGGCCTGATACAGCGAGTCGAGCCAAGCCAGCCAGGTCTCCTCGTGGATGGCGTGTTGGTGCTCCATCTTTTCGGTCCGGTTTTCTTTCGTTCTTTTCGCCGTGCCGGCGCTCATGTTCGGGTCGCTGAACAATCCGTTCTGCAGCACGAAGCGCGCGACCTCCAGCCCAAAGGGGGTCTGCAGGTTGCCCTTGGCGTCCTCGCCACCGAGCAGCCACTGCCTGAATTCAGTGTAGCTCTGGTGCCTGGTCTTGGCGCCGGGAGCTACCGCGTCCACCAGGTCATTGAGCACTTTCGCGTAGCTAAGGACGTCGTCGGGGTAGCGCAAGAACATCCGGCAGTGCGCGAGCAGGCAGTCACGGAGCGGTTTCGTGTTGCCGTCGCAGCCTTCGACCGAGCCCTCGTGCGGGCCGTAGAGGGCCTGCCTGAACGTCAGCTCGCCGCCCTCCCAGTCGTCGCCGGTGGGCAGCCGGCGGAGGTCGTCGCTCACCCGAAAGGCCGCGCGCCCTCCTTCGTTCGAGGTGAAAAAGGACCCAGAGCCCTGCAAGCCCGTGTGGGTCTTCCGGAGGAAATCGCCCACCCGCATCTTGCTGTTCTTGGGAAAGATAAAGTAGTCGCCCCAGTGCTCCGTCCAAAACTCGATAATTCCCTCCAGCTCGGCCGAGCGCTCGAAGCGCGACGCGTCCACCCCGAGCGCGGACAGGCGGACCCTGCCCAGCAGCGCCTGGTACTGCTTGGCCGAGAGCTTCACGAGCTTGTCGAGGCCCGCCACAAACGACGCCCGGTACTTGCGCCAGACAGTGGCAGTAAATTTGACGGCCGGCAGCCCTCGGGCAAGGGGAACTCCCGCCTTCTTGCCCCACGCGGCGAGCTCGCCGTGGCCCGGCGCCACTTTGACGTCCGGCTTCGCGATCTCTTTCCGCTCCGTTGCGTGCAGCGTGTCCATCGTGTTTTCTGTTAATATTTGGCTACCCTCTTTTTTTTACTCAGTGATTAAAATCGAGAGGATTTAAATCCACCATGCACAGCAGTCGCGCGACGGGCCTTCTTCCGTTTTTTGCGGAGCGGCTTGGAACCGAGAAAATGGCTCTCTCTCGGCCTGGCGTTGCCGTCGGGCGGGGTCAGCAGGTTGCCGGTGATGGGTAAAAAGGGAAAGTTCAGTGTCTGGCAGATGGCTGCCCAGATCGCCGTCTGCCGGTGCCTGCTTTCGCTCTGCAAGAGTGGCGGCACGCGCGCGGCGAGCGCGGGCTGTTGCATGAGTTCTAGCAGTGCTCTGAGGAGCGAAGAATAATTGATAAAGCAGACACGGGACCAACCGAAACGGGCCTTGAGCAGCGCCCTCACCGTCGGCCACGCCCCGTCCACGCGACGGAACAGCGTCTCGAGGTCTCGGAGCACTTCGCGGGTGGGCTCGGCCCCGCGCGTCAGCCTGTCCTTCGAGCCGCCGAGAAGATAAGCGAGGCAAGCCGCTCGGTCCAGCGAAAGTGGGCCGAGACGACTCTTTTTGAACAGATAGATCAACTTCAACGGGGTAATCTCCGTGCCATTCACTCTCCACTTGTGGCAGAGATCTCTCGCCAGCTGCAGCAAGGCCCGGCTGACTAGCGGCTTCTGATGAACCCCCCTCAGCCCAAACACCTGTCGTGTAATCTCGCGAAATCTCGATAAGCGGGTATAACCCTGCGGGCGCCTTGGCTGCTCCGTCATTTCGCCCTCGTCCCCCCGCATCCGGCCATTCACCAAGAACTGGTTCGCCCCGTACAGCGAGTGCTCTCTCCCTACCAGACCGCATTTCTTGCAAAAGGTCCCGCTCGTTTCTTGGTTGAAGACGAATTCGTGGTCGCACATCCACCGCACTTGTGTGCCTGCAGAGGGGGCGGGGAAATGAATCCTCGACAGCGCCCTGATTTAAATCAGGGCAGTGCAATTCGTTTTCTTGGCTCCCTCCGCTCCTCTCTCTGCGACAAAGGCGAGAAAAATGGAAGGCACAGAGATACACCGCAAGAGGCTCTGCCTGCACTGCGGCCACCCGAGTGCACGCGAGGACGGGAGGTGGTTCGAGCTTCCTGTGGCGTACGCACCCGTCAAGGGCTACCTGTACGTCTTCGGCCTGTTTTGTACGCCGGCCTGTGCATGGGCCTTTGTCAGCTACGGCGTGCCGGAATCTCTGCGCTCACAGGCCGGAGACCTGCTTCACTCCTTTCTGCGTCTGAACCTCCGTCAGCAACTGATACGACCAGCCCCGGCTAGATGGAATTTGCTCGAGTACGGGGGTACCATGACCATTTCGGAATTCCGGCAGGTAGGAGGGGTCCGGGACTGGGTGCTGCCACTAGCCAAAAGACAGCCAACACAGAAACACTTTATTGGGCCTAACCAAGGCAAAGCCTACGTCATCAAGCGCCTTTCGTGGCTTCCGGGACTGCGCCTACTTTCTGTTTCTTGACGCGCGCGGACGAAGAAGCCTGTTTGTTCTTCCTCTTAATCACCTTTGGCACGCACCCGCTCTCCTGCCGCTCGAGCAACTCGGGCGGCTCGACCGTAGGTTGCTCTTCTTCTTCGGCAGCGGCGCTCGACGAGATGATGGCGAATTTCAGGTAGCTCGCACCACGGCTAAACACCAGCACGAGCGGCCCGTCCTTGTTGAGCCCGAGCATCACGCGCCCCTTCTTGCGTTCCTGGAAACTCGAGGCCTTGAGGATCTTCTTGACTGTGTCCAGCGAATAGAAAAGCCCGTCGCCTGCCTGGCCGGTCGGGTCGGCACGCATCTTGGGCCGCTCGACTTCGGTGTGCGAAACGACCCCTGACAAGTAAGTGCTGCTCTTGCGCTGTTCCGAGACGTCAAGCAAACAGGACTCGGTGACCAGCCGGTCGCCGGCGACGTAGAAGCGCGCGTGTGAGTTGGTCTTGTGGTGGTGCCTGGCCACCGCACACAGCGCGGCCGAGCTCACATCGGCTAGCTGGTCGCACCTGGTGGCGTTACCGTCCATCGCGACCATGTCCGCCGGCACGCGCAGGTTGGACAGGGCACTGCTGTGTTCAAAGCTGCGACCTTGGTTGAACATCTTAAGGTTCAACTGGTTGTCGTTGTCCAGCGAGAGCTCCAGGGTCATCTCGGATCGGTACTGCGTGAGCCAGTTCGCGACTTCTTTGAGATCGATGCAAAACACGGCGCGTACCTTGCCAGAGCCAAACTGGACATAGTCGCCTTCGGCCCCTTCGGCGGAAAAGGGTACAGACAGCTCGGCGCTCACGCCGTCGGCGACGCCGACGAGCTCGAGGCCGGACGGCGAGGCATCGATTCTTGCCTCGAGCAGGACCGGTGCCAGACACTCGATCGCCCGGCGGAACGAAGGCCCGCCGCTCTTGGTGCGCCAGAGAAAGACTAGGGACATTGACGGAGTTTGGGAAAATGAGGGCACAGAGGTAGAAAAGAGGACCAGTCCCTTCCAACCCATTTCCTTTTTTGGGTCCTCCTGATTTGAATTGAGCCACTTTAAATCGGGCGAGTGGAGGAGCGTCTGCTGCTAGTGAGACACGCACAGAAAAGTCAAATGTCTGTTCAACTAATCAAGGGCCGGGCGCGAAATGGCGCAAGCAGCTGGCGGTCAAGTTCAACCCGGCCGAGGACCTGCCGAAGATCACACTGAAAGGCGAACCGCGCGCGGCATATGGTTCTATTTTCGCCAACGTCGTGTACGAAGGAAAAGCCCCAACCTTTCTGTTACCGTCGCTGGTCGTGGCCTGGGACCCTTCGAGCTTCCAGGACTCCAAGAAGGTGACGATCGACCTTTCCTTCCGCGAGGCCACGACCCATTCCAGCGTGTTGGAGGCCTACCAGGTCCTCAGGGCCATTGATGAGAGGATGTGCGCGCTGGTCGTACAGGCCAGGTCCAAGCTGCTGCCCACCGTGAAAAGCAGCGGCCCGCTGGCTAAAACAGACGAACAGATCAAGTCTTACTACCAGGCCTGTACCCGACCCCGCACCAGCGCCAAGAGCGACAGGGCGTGGCCCGCTCGCCTGAGCTGCACGCTGACGGGTGCCAAGATCCTGGGAGGAGAGGGAGACAACCAGTCGATTGCCAAGGGGGATGTAGTCAAATGCCTAATCCAGGTGACCACGTTGTGTTCGCGCCAGGAGAAAGTGTCGCTCGGCTTCAAGATAGTCCAGCTGCGAAAAATCGCAGAAGGTCTGCCTTACCCGGACATCAGCCTGACCGAAGAAGAGGCCTTCGGTTTGTCACTCAAGGAAGACTCAGGAGCAGACTCGAGCGCGATGCAAATCGAGGAAGAGTTTGTTTAATTAATTAAAATTTGTACAGCTTCAAGCTACACAGACAGCACAGTCGGCCGGTCCCAGGGCCTTGCTAGCGGCCTGGGTTCGTATGTAATAAGTTGTTTTTAAACCGAGCTGCCACGCATAGAACAAAGCGCTGCTGACTCTGCGTTCAGTGGGATTTGTCACATGTAAATTGAGCGATTGCGAACCGCACACGAACGGCCCGCGGTCGGCCGCCAAGTGCAGCTGCAAGCGCAGGGGGATTTCCCACACTGTCTTGTAGATGTTTTTGATGTCTTGGGGCAGGTCGCATCTTTGTACGCTCCCACCGTCGGCAATGATTCTAGCCCTGAGCTGCTCGTTCCAGAGCCCGCGCTCTTCTAGCTCGCGCACCAGGTGTTTGTTCCACACGACGTGCTCGCCAGAGAGCACCCGGCGCACAAAGACATTCGAATGGGCAGGCTCGAAAGATTCGAAGTTACCCAGGATCTGAGCAGTCGTGGCAGTCGGCATGTAGGCAATTAGCTGTGAGTTTCGTAGCCCATACTTGGTGATGCTCAGGCGGAGCGAGTCCCAGCGGTCGTCCGGCTGCTCCTTGCCGGGCCACAGATCGAACTGCAGGAGCCCTTTGCTAGCGGGAGACCCCCCGAAACTCTTGTACGCGCCCTTCTCCTGTGCTAGTTCGCAAGAGGCCCAGAGCGCGGCGTAGTACAGTTCGTGTGCTATCTTGACATTGAGCTTTTGTGCCTCTGTTGAATCCCATGGCATTTTCATCAGAGCGAAAACGTCAGCCAGGCCATTGACACCAAGGGCCACCGGACGATGCAAGAGGTTGCTGCGTCTGGCTTCCTCCGTAGGGTATTCTGTAATGTCGATGACGGTGTCGAGGTTACGCACAGCTGTGCGCACGCACGACCGCAGCAGCTCGAAATCAAAGGACTTGCGGTCCTCCGACACGAACTTGGGCAGCGCCAAACTGGCCAAATTACAAACACTGTGCTCGCCACATTCGCCGCCTGAACTGTATTGGACCACTTCTGCGCACAAATTGCTGCAGCGAATCGTGCCCAGGGCTTTTTGGTTTGATTTTGTATTCACTGCATCCTTGTACATAATGTAGGGAACGCCGCCCGACTCGATCTGTGCGCGGCAGACAGCGCTCCAGAGCTCGCGCGCTTTGACGGTGCGCCTCGCCAGGCCCATCCTCTCGGCCCGCGTGTACTGGGACTCAAACTCCCTGCCATAGAAGGCGTCCAGGTCACATACGCCCGTTTCGTCCGGGCAAAAAAGGGACCATTGTTGATCCTGTTCTACACGCTCCATGAAGAGGTCGTTGACTGTAAGTCCTAAAAACAAGTCTCGGGCTCGCAGTTCTTCGGAGCCAGTAACTCGTTTAAGTTCCAAAAACTCGAAGACGTCTGCGTGATGAATTGGCAGATACACTGCTACAGCACCCCGTCTCTTGCCTGCCTGGTTCGCGTAGCGAGCGGTCTCGTTCAACACTTTGCACAAGGGAATCACGCCATCACTGTGCCCGCACGTGCTGCGTATCAGAGAGCCCTTGCTTCTCACACACCCAAGGTGAACGCCCAGCCCGCCCCCTCCCTTGCTGATAAGAGCAACGTCTTTGATCGTGTCATAGATGTCGCTCAACGAGTCGCCCTTGATAGGAAGCAAGAAGCAGCTGGAAAGCTGGCCCGCTCTTCTCAGCCCACTATTAAAAAGGGTGGGTGACGCGTGGGTATAAAATCCCAGCGACATGAGGTCATACGTCTCTCTGATTCGTTTCAGTGGCTCTTTGGACTCGCGGCGATGTAAGTGAACGGCCACACGAAGCCAAAGGTACTGTGCCGTCTCGCACGCACGACCCTGATTGTCTTTGAGTAAATAGGACTTGAGCAGGGTCGAATAACCAAAGTAGTCATACAACATGTCGCGGCGCGCGTCAATTAACGAGTTTAGTTGCCCGGCGTTCTGGTCCACGAAGATGCTGTAGGCTGGGTCCATACCCCACCTAAGCCTTTCCGTGCATTCGCTGAAGGTCGATGGGCACTGCTTTGCGTGGTTGGAGGCCAGGAGACGACCACCCAGCTCTCCGTACGCCGGGTGAGAAATCGCGAGCGCCGCACACGTGCTCGCGGCCAGCGCGTCGAGTTCGCTCGTCGGCACGAGGTCGTACAGGCCCGCCACGACGCGCTGGGACACAAGAACGGGGTCAACGGCACCGAGATCGCTGGACAGGCTAGCAACTCGCGCCAGAATCTTATCGAGCGAAACGGCTTGCGGAGCTCCATTACGTTTCGTGACCTGCATCGGCCTCTACAAGTCTGACTTCAGAACTTTTTTTTCCGTGTTTTACCGCGACCCAAGCCCCAAAGAGCGCGTCGACCGCCAAAATTTCGCCGCGGCCGGTGGCTGCATAGGAGGCCCACAAAAGTCCATGTGTTTTTCGGTGTGCTGCCCACCAGGCCTCTCCGCCGAAGAACCCGGTCTGCTTGTCGTGCAAAGCGTCGCTCAGCCAAACCGCCGCGGGAATTGCGGCCAATGCTTGCAGCCAGGGCTGTGGTTTGTAGATGATGGCCAGGCCGGCCACCGCCAGTCTGGCCGGAACGCACCCGCCCCAAAAAAGGGCAGAATTGTCCCTATTAGTCGTGTCTGTCATGTTTAGCCCAAACGAAAAATACTATCGTCTGCACAAACCGTGTCGCCAGTTCAATTCTCTTTGGCTGATGTCAGGCACTTCTTTTTTTTGGGGTTTTATTAATTTTTTTGTAAGAATATTAAAAAATTTCCCGGGAAGAAGAGTTATTAAAGTTTTACACGTTTTATCTTTTTTTATTGATCCAAGCTACCCTTTTTTTCGACATTCGCGTCAGCAGTCACGTGCTCTGCCCCGTCAAGGCGCTGCCTCTTGTTCTTTCGCTGCCCCGCTTCTTCCCTCTCTTCCTCCTTCTTGTTCCTGCGCTTGCCAGCCACTCTCAGTGCTCTCTTGATGCTTCTGTCGACCGCTCTATCAAACATCTTATAGCCTGCTAGCTTATCAGGAACCACTCCAGCAGACACTATGGCACGTACAAAAGACTCCCTGTCGTTCCCCTGCGACCCCTGCGCGCTCTCTCCGTCTTCGTCGGCAGCTTCTTCTTCCGTCGCCCCGTTCATCTTCTGGTCGTAGGCTCTGCGCGAAAGCAAGCGCATATGCACGATCCCGTGCTTCCTGCCGCGCGCAACGCCTGTGTGCCCACATTCACGGACGTAGCCACAGATTTTTGGTTCGCACGCTACGTCACAGATGTGCCCGACTTCCTTGGTCGACCGAGGACAAAACTCGCAGTAATTTACGCGCGTGTCTTTCTTGACCACGCCCTGGTTCGTCTGTGCCCGATAAACTTCGTATTCGGACCTGCGCAGCGCAGTGTCTCCCAGGTCGTCCACGGTCACATTGTGCAGCCTGCAGTCTTCTTTCAGGTACTTGTCGACCGCTAGCGAGAAGTCCTGCCAGCTCGTGAAATGGTTCTTCTCGAACACAACGCCGTAGTCCTTGCTGCCTTCGTTGAGGAAACGTGCCAGCACGTTCGTCCTGCTTTCCACGTATTTCTGGTTCTGCCGCAGCTCCTCTGGTGCGATGTCCACCCAAAAGTCTGCTTGTGGGTGCTCTTCCACTGCGCGCTTGTACCTGGCGACGCAGCGTGCCAGGATGTAGGGCATCTCGTTCTTAATAATGCGATCCCCGAGTCCAGAATCAACCGTCTTCACGAGCTCGTTATACAGGAACAGCGCTAACCGACGCTTCAACTGGCCTTGCCCGTCCTTGTAGTTGAACAGGTAGTTGCCTGCCACGATAACTGCCGTTCTCCAAAGCAATGTGCTCTTGGCGATCTTGTTCTTGGCTGGCACGTTGACCATCTCGCCCGACACCATGCTCTGCAGGGTAGCCTGGTCAACCGTGCTCGCAAAGTCGAGCGGCAGGTCCGGTATCACGATAAGCTCCTTGTCGTACAGCGAAGACAGTCCGAACCCCTTCTCCGTGTTCTTGCTAATCGAAGCTACCTTGCCAGGGGGCTTCATCGACTGGAGGACCTGGATGACAGTTCCTTTCCCCGTGCCCGCGTCGCCCAACATAAAGGGAAACACCTGCCAGTTGTTTCGCTCCCTGAGCGGAAACTGGAGCCTGCCCAGCAGCGTTTCGAAGACCTCGTACATAGGCTTGCTCAGCTGGAACCTGAGCAGGTCGCGCCATTCGGGGGTCATGTCGTCATCGAAGCACATGGCTTTCATCATCTTCTCGATGTCCACCTCCACGTCGTAGAAGTGGTCAGTGAACGGAGCAGCCTCCGAGCTCTCGCGCAGCTGTTCCCAGGTGCGGACGGCCAAAGTGCGCGAGTTGAAGGTGCAGTTCCTGAAGCTGATCCAGTCAGTCCGCATCTCCGACGGACGCTTGACTGGGAAGAAGCGATGGCTAGTGCCAACGAACCACTTGAGGAGCTTCTCCTTGTTGACGCTGTGGTAGTAATCGGCGTCGGCCAGAACACGGTCCATGTACTCCTCCGCCTCGCTCATAAAGCAGAAGACGCCCTCTATCCTCGCATGGGGGCCGAACACCTGCCCGTCGAAGCGGATGTCCCTGGAACGTCTGGCATGCTTTATAAGGTCGTGCCTGCACTTCTCCTCGTTGCTGGCCAGCTTGTGGATGTGCTGCTCGCCGTAGTACAGATCCCAGTCCTCGTCGGTCGGCTTCCCGTCGTCCGAGTGGAAGGACACTTCGTAGCCCGTCGTCTGCTTGACGTGCTCTTGCACCTGCTGGACCAGCTCGTCCGTCATGATCTTGCCTTCGCCCCACCTCCTCTCTACCCCGATTTCGTCGTGCTTCCAGACTCCCACGTTGTACAGCCTATTCTTGCCTTCCTTGAGCGAGTGAAGGTACTCAACCACCGCCTCCATGATCCTGCGCTCCAGGCTCTGCCAGACGTAGGAAAGAAAGGTAGCTTCCTTGTTGGACTTCTTGGTTTGTTGTTGCACCGCCTGCCACATTGGGCCGTACCTTGCCAGCATCACGAACAGCGGCAACACGCTCTGCCAGTTCTTCTTCCATTCCCGTAGGATCTCGCAGTTTAGCTCGGGGTCGCCTTGCACTCCCTTCCCGTTGATGACAGCCAAGAACGCGTCCTTGCCGCGCTTCTTCCCTGCATCGTCGTGCGCCCACTCGAGCTGCGCACAGAGCTCCGCGATCATAGCCTCTCTCCCGCCCGGCTGCACGTAACGCGCGATCAAGGCGGGCACCTCGATTCCATTCTTGGCCATGTCCTGTGTGAGCAGGGTACACGCTGCGTTCTTAATGTCGAGCCACTCGTAGTACTCGCCCGCGACCATGCGACAGATCCACTTTTTCCGCAAGCCAATCGCGCACGCCCCCCACAGCCTCATCCCTTCACATTTCTTGCTTTCTATGTAGTCGATCCGCGCGCTCCCATGGCTCGTCTTGTACAGTTCGAGGATGGCGCTCACATTGTCAGCCTCGTCCACCGGCAGGCGTGCCAGGGTAAAAATGTGTCGCAGACGCTCCACGTTCACGCGCTGCTGCAGAGAGAACGCGATCTTCCTCTCTTCTTCCTCTTCCTCGCCATCGCCCTTGTCCTTCCCCTTCTTTTTCTTGGCTTTTTTAGGCATGGCGGACACCCTGTACACAACACAGTGCACGAGAAGTTTCTAAAAAAATTTCACGAGTGGAATTTTCGCGGAAATTTAGCGTGTTTGGCGGCGCGGTAAATTTCCGGGAATTCGACCACTGCCAGTGGTAGGGGGGCAAAAATGGCAATAGTCTCGTTCCGGCTCCAGGGACTTTTGGGTTCGCTTGGGAACCCAAGTCTGAGCTCGACAAGGCCGACAACTGGTCTGCCGAGGCGTGCGACCGGGCACGCGCCTGCTCCTGTCTGCCGGGCCGACGACTGCCTTTTTTCCCGTATCACTGCCTTTTTTGTAGGACAAAAAGGCAATAAGTGCCTGAACCTGCCAAACGGCGCGGGTCGCGACCTCGACCTAAGCCAGCCAAGGGAGTAACGGACGGTACCCAACCACCCCCATAATCCCGACCTAGCCCAACCTAGGAAGCACTCCCGAAAAATGCGTCGAAATTCTGCCGCCATGGGTGCCACCGCCGCCACCGCACGCCCCACCAAGCGCCGCCGCACCATCCTGCCCGGCGGCCGCCTGACAGCGCTCGCCCCGCCGCCTGGCTACAGCCCCGCCCCCTGTGACCCGGCCGCCGTGGCCCGGCTGGACGCCGACCGACCCGTGCACCGGGACCCCGACTGGGACGCACTGCTGACCAAGGCGGCCACCCAGGGGCTGGACGTCAACGACCGGCGGCTACGGCTGGCAGTAAAGCCCTACCCGTGGAGCCAGCTGGCCGCTACCGCCCTACCACCGGAGGACGCCTCGCTGCTCTCCTTGCTGGACCTCGCCCTGCTCAGCGCGCCTACCGACCCGTACAGGCCTGCCGGCTGGCTCTTGCCCAGTCTGCCACTGGAGATGCAAACCCTGCATGCCCCGGTGGCCAAGTGGCTGGGCAAGTACATGGCTGCAGTCTGTGCCCAACTAGTTTGCAGCTACCTGCCGACCCTGCTTACTACCGCCCGCTACCCAAGGGGGCTCTGCGGAACCTACCCCGTGCCCGCCGCGGGGACCTCTACAACCTCATCTACCTGCTGTGCCCGTTCCATAGATGGCAGGAATGGTATGACGGCCGGGGCCAGAAGCACCAGGCCCTGGCCAACCACCCCGCCATCCATGAAGCGGAATTCCAGAAAGAGTGGCTGGGATACCACAGCCCCGGGGTACTGGAGGAAGACGACCTGCTCCACGTTGACGAGGACAATTCCCACAGAGCCTGGCGATTCTACAGATGCTACGAGCACCTGTACTGGACTGCGGTGGAAGACAAACTCAACCGGCGCCTACTGACTGTTTTCCAGCGCCTAGCTAGAGAGCTCGACTCGTTGTAGCGATTCAATAAAAACATATCCTAACTATCTTTTCCTCCCTCCCCCCGGCCCCCCACCCTGTCGGAAAGCCCCCCCCCCCCCCTCTCCCCCTCTCCCTGTGTATTTTTTCTTGAGACATCTGCCACAATCCGGAAAACCCCCCACCCCCCTCCCCTCCCTCCTTTTTCTGTTTTTTTTTTTATTTTTTTTGAAAAATTAAAAAAAGTGTCTCATACGTCTCAGACCCCCCCTAAAAAAGGCCAAAGATCGCACAGGCAAGGCCGGCGCCTTGAGACAGGTTTGAGACAGCCTGTGAAAGAGGAGGCGAGCGGCGAGTGGGGCCACCCCCTCACCCCCTTTTTTCAATTTCCCTTTTGAGACAAATTAATAGAGTTTGAGACGAAAAACGGACATTTTTTGAAAATCTATTTTTAAAAATCCAGGAAAATCCCCCCCCGGGGGTTGGGCGGCGGCCGGACCCGTGGCAGATGTCTCAAACTCCAAGGGAAACTGAAAGGGATTTTTTTTCGTTTTTGCGGTAAATTTCCTATTCTCCGTGAATTTCCGCCCTAAAATGTGGCTATGAGACGTGAAGTCGGGAAGTTTATCCACAACTTTTGGGGAGGGTGCAAAAAGTTACCTTTCCCCCGGGAGCCAGGGAGCCAGACCCGTGGCAGATGTCTCAAGAGACAGGTGCTTGCTTTTGCGGTAAATTTTCAGTGTAGCCAGTGCGGGGGGGGGGGGGGGGGTAGCCAGGTGGGGGGGGGGGGGGGTAGCCAGCGTCGGAGTAGCCAG
>WBZZ01003174.1:22500-27500 GCA_019918135.1 Paulinella micropora | reverse complement strand
ATCTATGTCTATATCTATATCTATATCTATCTATATCTATATCTATATCTATATCTATTTCTATATCTATATCTATATCTATATCTATACTATGATCTATATCTATATCTATATATAGTATCTATATATCTATATCTATATCTAAATATATAGGAGTTTTTCCAGGCCATAGCAAGCAACTGGGCCCGGACTGAAACGAACAATAAGAAAGAGCAAGAGGAAAGGTGATGGTGTACTGGCAAGTTCCGGACGCGGGGAGCGACACCTGGTCAGCCACCGCTAGCATGGGGGGTGATTCAACCTGTGGCAAAAAAAAAACAATAAGAAAGAGGAAAGGGGATAGTGTACTGTTCCCGACGCGGAGAGCGACACCTGGTCAGCCACCGCCAGCACGGGGGGGAAACACTCTGCAGGTGACACATTTTTACGCGCAAGTGCGCAAATGAATTCACATGTTATTATTAATATTGCTGTTGACATTCAAGACAACAAAAAAAATTAGTTTTTAGTTTTTGTGTCAGATTTTGAGTTTTGGTTGGAATTTTGATTTTGGTTGGAAATTTAAAATTTTCAAATTAACGGCTATATTCGTCCGCAAAACATCGTAAATTTTCGCAAAATGTTACCGTTAAATTGGAAAATTAAAATTTTTGTCACAAAAATGAAAAACTGTCACAAAAATGAAAATCGGACACAAAAACTGAAAACTGATTTTTTTTTGTTGTCTTGAATGTCAACAGCAATATATTATAATAATATGTTGAGTAATGGAGTCCTGCCTAAGGGTTTTTGCAGAGGAGTACGGTGGAAAATGAAAACTAGGAAAACAGTCCATAGGTAGAAAATTAGTTTGTCGGTGGCAACTTGAAATTCAGAACATACTCTGGAACACAGCAATACCTTTAATATATACACTGCAAACTTCAACTAAACCTCCGGCAGACCATTCCTAATACTGAAAAACATCATCTTGAATTCTGTGCAAACAGCAATGGCTTAAAACATATTAATATGTTCTTGAATATTGAAGGAGTTTACCCGGCTGCTCGACCGTATTAAATTTATTAACTTGGTAATATTCAAAAAAAAAAAAAAAAAAAAAAATTAAGTGTATAAAAAGTTCGACGTGTATAAAAGAGTTCGACGTGTATTAAAAAAAAAAAATTACGTGTATATTACTGACTTGAAAAGTTCGAAGTGTATAAAAAAGTTCGACCTGTATAAAAAAGTTCGATCTTGTATAAAACAGTTCGACGGAGGCTGTATAACTGAATTACATCATGTTTCGACGTGTATAAAACTTCACTGGCAGTCACTGAAGTTCGACGTCCAACGATTTATTACACCGTCACAGTGACGTTCAAACAGGCTGTTCAAGTTATACATGCAAAATTGAATTTTTGTTTTATTTCCAAAAAAATTTTAATTTCTAACTTTTTTTCAAGTAATTCAAGTTTCACATGAATTTGTAATGCCCCCAACGATAGCTCGTAAAAAGTCGGTAATACAACCAAACACAGTCCTCAAGAATGAGAATGATGTCTCGTTGTATTAGCTCAGTGAAGCCAAAAAGGAAAACGGCAACAGACCAGGAATAAAATGGCATCAGGTCCAAATCCGGACAAATAATACTGAAAAACAAGCTGGTGCACCTGTCACCAGGAAAAGGTACTTTTTACCGGCTATCCGGGGGGTGATGCCTACAGTACCCCCTCCCGATTTTATGACGGAAATAGCATTTTCGTCATACACCTTCTGATTTCTTTCTGCAAATAGTATGCGCTATGGAGTCATGCCACACAGCGCATCGACCCACGGATAGACGCTAAAAGACGATAAATATATCCTCATACGGCACGTCAAAGCGGATTCTCTAGCCTTTCTTGTAAATTTTGAACTCCTTCCCTCAATTTCTTTTTTTTTTCGGTAGTATGTCAAGAACAAACGTACTATTAATAAAAAATACAAGCAACGTGGTGCTGTAGTACGATTCCCCCTGTGATCTCCTTCTTCTTCTTATCATTATCATTATTATTATTATTATTCACAGGGAGATCGTAAGTACATTGTCTTTTTCAATGACATACCCGCCCTTGTATAAGGCGGATATCCTATGATATAGTATTAGGGGGCCAGTCCTAATAGCTATATCCGAAGTCGAGGTGTATGTACCCGACCCTGCGATATACCGACACAAGTAGAGATTGACCGTGCTCAGGTACGACAGTATATAATCTATCGTAAAAAATAATTTAATGAAAGTTTCAGAGAACATTTCATTTTCGAGAACATCATCCCAGGACTTGGAAAGGGTCATACCCGGGAACACCATCGCTCAATACACTAGCGATCCCCGTATACGGTGTAGTATCATCGTCGATCGACCTTTCGCACTCGTATGTTGCGATCGAATGCCAAGTTATATCACTGAGTCTTTTTAATATTCATATTGATAACTGATGATGCATGATCAAATCATGATACGCCGTGGGCAATCAATCAGTTTATTTGAGACGCATAAAGAAAAATAGTTTCTTTGTCACTGCCTTCGTCGTCTGGCGCGGATTTCTTTGCCTGGTGGAGGACCACCAACAAAAGTCAGATCGAACTTTGACTGTTCGAGAATGTCCCAGATCTTATTAGGGATTCCGCCCAACGATAATTCAAAAGGGACATCAAGCACTCCTCTTGGCAGTGTCTGAATGGTCCACGCAGTGTAATCCTTGTCTCTGGGAGTAATTGTATCATCCCATGTCTCGAGACTTTTTGCGTCTTTATATACTGGCAGATAATGTCTTGCCTTTGGATCCTCAACCGGGTCCATACTTCTCCAAAACTGGAGTATCGGTTGTACTATCTTTGCGGCTGATGATATTTTGAGTGTCCGTGTGACACGCATCTGTCGTGGGACCGCCACGACCCGCATCAAGTATAAGTCTGAGAGAGTGTCATCAGCGACATGTTGTTCCGCTGGTCTCATCAGATAGAAAGCATTTTTCACCCATGCGATGGTTGCTATCGCATCGCCTTCCTTCCATCGCTCATGGACATGATGTCGTAGTAGTGATCAACAGGAGGACAGTGTCAGCTCCTATGTTTGGTTTTTGTTCGTTTGTGTTCTGTTCCTCCGTCAGTCGATTGACTAGTGAAGAGAGAAACTAATAGAGAGGGTAGGATAAGATTCCCTGTCCTCTATGAAACACTGTTTGTATGTTTGTTTTTGTTTGAGAAAAATAGTCTTTGAGACTTTCTCCGATTTCTTGTTCTCCTTACTCAGATTACTTTCTCCTCCTTCTTTTCTATATTGTATCTAGTATGAGGCACTTGGACCTACACACATAGTAATAGAGAAGCTAGAAAAGCTCTCCTTGAGAAGTCGACAGTCGGTCGGATAGGTTCTCAGACCTACCTTTAGAAAACGATCAGAGATTTGCAAAAATACTCTGACGTATGTGTGAGATAATGCAGATAAATGCACAAACTAAAAGGGTAAAGTGTTGTGCTCCTGTCCCTATGCTTGTTTGTGTTTTGTGTGTGTTCCTTCACTCTTCTCAGTCCACCTCCTTCTTCTTGGTCTCTGTGTGAGAACAGCAAGAACGACAGAGAGTTTGTATCTGATGTCTCCTTGTGAGCACCCAGATATGGATTGGGCTAGAGGGTACGAGACACCTGCTTGAGACCAATCAAATTATTTGTTTTGTGAAAGAGTTATGAGGGAGCTGTGTTGGAGTATTTGTTTTCGCCCCGTGTGAGACATGTCAGTGAAAATTCACTCTGTTGCCTGTGTGGCAAAGCAGAAAGAAATCACCCTAGTGATGTGGACTCCAAATGTAATGCCCCCAACGATAGCTCGTAAAAAGTCTGTAATACAACCAAACACAGTCCTCAAGAATGAGAATGATGTCTCGTTGTATTAGCTCAGTGAAGCCAAAAAGGAAAACGGCAACAGACCAGGAATAAAATGGCATCAGGTCCAATCCGGACAAATAATACTGAAAAACAAGCTGGTGCACCTGTCACCAGGAAAAGGTATTTTTTACCGGCTATCCGGGGGGTGATGCCTACAAATTTTTTTTTAATTTTCAACTTTTTTATTTATTATTATTAACTTGATATTATTATTATGATTTTACTACTGCATAATTTGAATATCGCCAGTAATACGGTTGAAGTGCAGGTAGGACAAACCGTGCCGGGTGACAGCAGCCAACGACTTCATTTATTACACCGTCACAGTGACGTTCAAACTGTTTTATACATGCCAAGTTGAACTTATGATCAGTCACTTTTTGTTTTATTTCCATTTTTTTTTTAATTTCTAACTTTTTTTAATTTTCAAATTTTTTTAATTTTCAACTAAATTTTATTTATTATTATTGAATATTAATATTATTATTATTTTTTTTAGCATAATTTGAATGTCGCCAGTAATACAAGTGCAGGTAGGACAAACCGTGCCGGGTAACAGTGGCGGGGCACTGCCACGGATTGCGCCCTATTCACTACTTAGTACCGTGACATCATCTTCAAGTCACCCGTGTCAAACTTAACTCAGGCTATCGAATTCGAATGCAGTAGTAAGAGCCAGGTTTCATATTAGTGGCTAGCTTTCAGATTACCGGTAGTGACCAGAATTCAAACTAATTTGATTTAACAGCTATCATGATCCGTTGGCAAAATCTATATGAGAGTTTTTGCGAAATGTTACAGTTAAATTAATTTGAATTCTGGTTACTAATCTGAAATCTGACTACTAATCTGAAATCTGGCTCTTAATTCCAATTCTATTGTTGAGTTTGACACATTCTTCTAGGAATGCAGGTATATTTCACAACTTGGAACACTGCTGCTTAGCGAATAAAATACTTTTCCCTTGTAGGAGGAGCGTACTCTAAGAGTAAAAATATTAATGTTAAATAGAAAGTTTTTACTCAGGCCCGGTTAATAGATGATAAAATGTGTTGATATATACGCGACTGAATTACATATATAACTATGAT
>WBZZ01003173.1:40000-65000 GCA_019918135.1 Paulinella micropora | reverse complement strand
CGAGAGAGAGAGCGAGAGAGAGAGAGAGAGAGAGAGAGAGAGAGATTGTGTGTGTGTGTGAGAGAGAGAGAGAGAGAAAGAGGAGGAGGAGGAGGAGCAGAGGGTAGGTTTGTTCGTGCTTGCAACAGATGCAACTCGAGAAACATGGATTCACGGCATCTCAGTGCATCTTTCTAAGACTTTCAATTATCATCCTTCTTTGCAACCACGGTCACGTTCCGAATTTGGGTTGCTCAAAAAGATTCGAGCTCATATGACTGACAGCTCGGTTTGCTTAACCAACCTCAGCTGATAATGTCGGCGCGACTGCACTAAGCTATCGCAATTTACAAACCCAAATGTAATATGCACTTAGGGAGTGAAAGCATTTAGGTCAAGGTTGAAAAGGTTTCCCAATAGGCCGGACGCAGAGAAATGCCTAAATACTCCCGTAACTTTTCCCTGTGCAACGTAGGACTTGGAAGAAAAAACTGAAAGAGGTTGGTTTGTCAGTGTAGGGTGCCACACAGAGACACACACCGGCCGGCCCGCAGGGACAAAATGGCAATTGAAACCGTTACATTTTAATATTTTAAATTAAAGTCATAAATATAGAGACACATACAGGATGACAAACGACGACACTGAAAAAACTGCGACAAATCGCAGGTTTACGATTTCAAAAGGATGTATTATGATAAAGAATAATGAAAAGAGGCCGATGGTAAAAGTTCAATGGAGAGAAGGAGGTAAAACGATGTTTAAGAGTTTTAGTATTGGAAAACGAAGAACACAAGAACAAGCAATGGAAGAAGCAAAGAAATACCACGAGGAAAAAGTAAAACAAAAGTATGATGAATGGAAAGTTAATTATGATAAAGAAACAAAAGAAATCAAAAAAGAAAAGAAAAGGATTTGGAAGAAGACTCCTTTCAAGTGTGAATGCGGAGTTGAAATCAATAGGAGTAGCAAAGCAAGACATATGAAATCAAGCACACACACAGAAAAAATTTCTTCTAAACAAAACGAAGGGGTAATATATAATGATACACAGGGAGCAAACAAGAGACACACGATGACAGAAAACAAACGACGATACAAATGTGATTGCGGTTCTGAAGTTGATATCGCTGAACACCGAAAGCGAATTCATTTCAATTCAAAAAAACATAAAAATTTCTTGAAAATCAAGAAGAAGAAAAAAAGAAAAAAGAAGAATGGGAAAGAATGATACAAAATATTAATAAAAGACTAGACAGTGATGACTGGTGTAATTTCTGTCATTACAGCGAACATAATTGTCATTGCGGGCTCATTTCAATATAATGATAACAATATTTTTTTTCTGCCCTGCCAGCCCCGCCCGCCCCGCCAGCCACGCCCGCCCCTCCCTAATTTCCATCTAAACACAGGGCCCCCGGTATATATAGACACGGAGGCACACAGCGGACCACGGCGGGTGCAGACGATTGAGATAATTATTTAATTTCCAAAAAAAATTTGTTAACCAATATATAAGATGGAGACACACACTTACAACGGTATTCAGTATAGGTTGGACAGATTTAGGGAACAAAACATTAATTATGAAATCAAAAGGGTCAGGGGTCAAGATGTGCTTTACATAATACCTGAGGGGTATAAAAGAAAGTATAAGGTTGATACAACAACGGCCCAGAATTACTTGAACCTAGTAAGAGGCGCTGTTTACTTTGAGTATCATCCTATTCCAGTAGCACCGCCCTTACCTATTTTGGAAGGGAAAGTGTTTGAAGCGAAAGTGAGAGAAAGAAAAGAAAAGGTAAAAGACCTGATGCGGTATGCTAACTACGAAATCAAATATGTTGATAGAAAGAAGCACGTGCTGGGTGTTAATGAAAGCCAGTATTGGGTTAAGCTTACTGGAAACTTCACTTCTTTTAGTATGAATGATATTCTACAGTTCATTGAGATAATACTGAATGACTTTATCAAAAGACAGAGACAAGGCAGTATGGTAAGTCTAAGTATCAAGTTTGTAGATTACTATGGAGCAGTATCTACTGGTTTGAAAAGGATTAACGAGATTTCTGTCAGCGATGTTTTAGAAAGATTGTCAGCATTATTTCAAAGCAATGAAAGCCTTTATACAGACGAAAAAGGGAACCAATATGGATAAGTTCAGGTTCGTTTTGAAATCTGTTGAAATGCAAACGGGCGGAACGATGCTTCAAGTAATTAATAAGTTGGATGTATATAAAAAGAAAGGAGTAATTCAAATTAATAATACAGACAACATATGCTTGGCCAGAGTAATTGTTGTAGTAAAAGCAAAAAAAGAAAAACACGAAAAATTCAAAGTAATAAGGATGGGGCGAAAGATACAGGAGGAGATGGCTTTGAAACTACACGAAGAAGCGAAAGTCATTCAGGATGTGTGCGGTATTCCTGAAATTAATACATTTGCTAATCCATATTAAATACAATCTGGTTATTGTTGAATTCCCTGATAAGATAGTTTATAAGACAGATTTACTTGATGAGGCAGGCAAACGACTTACGAACCTTTACATACTTAAGACAGAGAACCACTATGATGCGATAACCAATATGAAGTCTATGGTAAGTAAAAAGAATTTCTGTGAGTTATGTTTAAGGGGTTATATGGAAAGGCACGCCTGCGAATCCACTTGTAATATCTGCGAAACCAAAGACTGTAAGGGTATTAACGATAAAAGCAATTGGACTGATTGTTATTCGTGTAATAGAAAGTTTCCAAACACGGTCTGTTTCAATAACCACAAGAAGACGAACTGTGATATCAAAGCGAAATGTCTTTCGTGCGGCCTTAATTACAGGAAGAAGGACGAACACAAGTGCGGATATGCGAAATGCCGTAATTGTAAGGAACTAAAACCACTTGAACACCAATGTGAAATCGTGAAGAAAGAGATACTTCCATTTTCAGAGAAATACATATTCTTTGACTTTGAAGCGACACAGGATACAGGCGAGCACATTGTTAATCACGCGGAAAGCCAGTATTTCGATGCGAAGGAAGCACCAGTCATTCATAAGAACATTGATGATTTCTGTAAGTGGGCTTTTGAACCTAAGCACAATGGATTTACATTTATTGCTCATAACAGTCGCGGTTATGACTGTCAGTTTATTCTTAAGTGGTTAGTGGATAACGGACAGGCGCCATTCGTAATTTATCAAGGCGGTAAGATAATGATGATGACTTTGAAGAAATACCGCTTCATTGATAGTTTGAGTTTCCTCACGATGCCGTTGTCAGACTTTCCTAAGACATTCGGATTGAACGAACTTAAAAAAGGCTTCTTCCCTCACTTCTTCAATACGGACAAGAATAAAAACTATGTTGGCGTTATGCCTCATAAGAAGCACTACGGCTACGACACGATGAAAGATAAGAAAAGAGCGGAATTCTTAGAATGGTATGAAAGCCAAAGAAACAGCACATTTGATATGCGGAAGGAAATCGCGGAATACTGTCATAGCGATGTTGATATATTGAGAAGGGGATGTATGGATTTTAGAAAGCAGTTTCTAGAATTCGGTATTGACCCGTTTCAATACAACTATTGCGAGTTGTGTTATGGCTTTGTATCGGGCTAAGTTTATGCCAGAGAATTCAATTGCTGTGTTGAAGGCAGAAAAGCAAAACAGGATTACCTCTCGGGCGTGTGTTGAATGGATAGCTTACAGAAGCAGGTTAGACCAAACGGATATTAAACACGCATTCAATGGCGGTGAAAAAATATTTAACTTAGGACAATCAAATGTTTACGTAGATGGTTGGGACGAAAAGACTAAAACCGCTTACGAATTTCACGGCTGTCTCTGGCACGGATGTCCGAAGTGCTTTAATGGTAATACAATCAGTACTAAGAAGAACAAGACGATGGGAGAACTATACAAGGCAACAATGAGACGAGAAAAAGAACTAAGCAAACAAGTCAGCAAACTAGTAATTATCTGGGAATGTGAATGAAGATTAATGAAAACGAGTGAAAGCCTAGCGGAAGATACTAATGAACGAATTACCGAACAAGAAGGACTGAACCCGCGAGAAGCAATGTTTTGAGGTAGAACTGATGCTCTAACATTGTATTGGAAATCACGACACGAGAACGAATACGCGAAATACGTTGACATATGCTCTCTGTATCCGACCGTTATGTTTTACGACCTTTACCCTAGCGGGCACCACGAAATCATACGACCGAACAACGACGACGACCGACTGTCTATGAAAAACAAAATTATAAACAGAGAATATTTCGGAGTGACTAAGGTTAAGATGCTACCGCCTAGAAAATTACTACACCCAGTTTTACCTAAGGCGGATAGAGGTAAGCTTATGTATTACTTATGCGACAAGTGCGGAATGACTGAACAGAAAACCGAATGTAAGCACACCGATAACGAGCGAGCAATAACGGGCACTTGGGCAACTCCTGAAATCTACAAGGCCTTAGACAAAGGCTACAAGCTGATTAAGGTATATGAAGTATGGCACTGGAAGGAGCAGAGCAGTAGCCTGTTCAAAGATTACATAAAAACTTTCTTAAAGGTTAAACAAGAGTCAAGCGGATATCCTGATGGTTGTATTACAGAAGAACAAAACAGAAACTACATTGACAGTATGGAAGTCAAGATGGGCATTAAGATGGACGAAAACAAAATAGAAGAAAACCCCGGAAGGAGAGCGGTTGCTAAGTTGTGCTTGAATAGCCTGTGGGGCAAGTTTGGTGAAAAACAAAACAAAACTAAAAACAAAATGATAAAAGACAAAGATACCTTATACAAGTTAATGAACGATAAGTCAGTCGATAACATAAACATAAACATTATTAACGACAAGATAATAGAAGCGAGTTATGACCTTAAACAGGATGCGGTAAGCGACCCAGTAAAAACAAATATTGTAGTTGCTTTATTTACAACCTGCCACGCGAGGATTAGACTATATGAGATGATGGACAAACTAGACAACAGAGTTCTATACCACGATACCGACAGTGTCATATACACAACAGACTTAACGAAAGGCGAAACAGATGTGAAAACGGTAAGTTGTTAGGCGAATGGACGGACGAACTACACGGAGCAAAGATTATGACCTTTATAGGAGGCGGACCAAAGTGTTATGGATATGTATTAGATAACGGCAAAGCAAGTATGAAAGTAAAAGGTTTTAGTATGAATTATGAAAACAATAAATCATTAAATTTACCAAATATGTTAAGTGTCATTAGTTGCGGACTTGGAATTAAAAACAACGACCTTATTGAGAACGGCAAGAATGAATTGTTAGAGTTGCTTAAAACTCAGGAAGAAAAATTGATTGCTAAACGAATTGAAAAATCTGGTAAAGTTGTTATTGTAGAGAACAGCAAGATAACAAGAGATAAACAACAGAAAAAAATAACGAGCGAATACTTAGAAAAAATATTCAGCTTTACTTACACTAAAAGAAATATTATTGGTATTGTAGATAATGCGATTGAAACTAGACCGTTTGGATATTAAGCAAAAAATGATGAAAAGATTATTTATGTTTTTGCTTGTTTGCCCATACCCTTGAAGCTCCTGATTGTATGTATTCCTTTCTTTGGTTTCACTAACTTAGTATTTACTGCCGTAGCACCCATTAACGATACGGGGTCAAATGCGGTTCGGTAGTTCGTGGTCAGCTTCGCAGTCTTTGCCCTTTTACCTTTTGGATTTACTTTAACAGCCACTCTGTCCATTACTCCTTCAATTAGGTCCTTCGTGCTACTGCCTTTATTGTATGTGGTTGCCTTAACACCCGTTTGTCGGCTTAGGTCTTTTGCTATCGTCCCGCCAAGGCTATGCCCCGTCAGCTCTACATTATCCTTACCATATTTCTTTATAACCTCATTAACCAGCTTCTGCTCTTCTTTATATCTTGGTGTTCTTTTCAATACTCCCTTTACCAATGCGACATCGGTTAGCAGGTCCCGCTTATCCGCACTTCCCCTAAATGCTACTATTACTTTGCCATCTTTTTCATACACTGTTGATTTCTCTTTGCTAGCGACTGGTTTCCATCCGTCCGCACCTTTTCGTTCTGACGAAGACAAATAGACATCATCCGACAACTCCGCACTGCCTCCCTTTAGTCGCACACGTGCGACGGCTCCGCCTTTGGCTGAGCTCTGCTTTCTGTATTCCTTGCCAGCCTTTTTCAATGCTTCACCATAGGTTATGTTATGCTTAGCAGAGTGAGCCTTAACGAACTTTATCCATTCGGACATTCTATATTAATTATTTATTTTTTATTTTTTTATATTACCCTACTATATACACCCTACTATGACCACCCTAAGAAGACTGTGCGAGAAGTTCCAAAAACTTTCCATTGAAGGAGAAAAAAAATCCTTCTCGTTGGAAGATGTTCAAAAGGTAATCCACGACGAAATAAAAGCGATTGAAGAAAAGAGAAATACTCAACCCAAAGACACTTTTCAATTCGGCAAATACAAGGGAAAGAAGTTTGAAGATATCGCAAAGATTGATAAGCCATATATTGAATGGCTAGTTCGTCAGCCGTGGTGCCGAAATACGGCTGAATTGAAGAAGTATTTGTAAAGAATTTGTATTTTTTTTTGCTTCATTGGTGGGGGTTGTAGGGGGCGAAGACCCCTACTGGTCTTCTAAGAAATTAACGATAACACTCACATTTCCTCCATTTGCGACAGTAGATACAGACTTTTGTAAAAATGTTAGATTTTCGCCAGGTCAATAAGCTGTCTTGAAGTAGCATTAACATAAAGTTTAAGGATGACATCCGTTATAGTGGCACCACCAAGAGCAGTCGCAGCGATGTCCTTTGATACGATTGAGGTTGTGGCATCAATATCCGCGAAGTTCTCCGCCGTAAGTGTTCCAGTTGTTTTCACAATCCGCACTATATTAACTTTGGTGTCTTCGTTTGATATGCTTACGAGAGTTGGGTAAACGGTTGAATAATTTGTTGAGGCACCATTAAAAAGTGATTTCTTTTTTATGCTGAGAATTGGGCTTTCAGTAGTGCTCACCTTTTCATCTCCTTCCGCTTCGTTTGATATGCTTGTATTAATAGTGTTGGTGCCCTCAATAAACATACTACAACTTGCTGTTTTTAAACTTTGTATTCCAGTTCCGCCATTATTAAACATTCGTGCCACAAAAGGGAGAGTTGTATTCCGAAGACTGACACCCGTGTTGACATTCGCATACTTAATCATATGGACTTGCTGGAATTCGCCTGTATTCGGGTTCTCAATTGAAAACTTAATAGCACCAAAGCCCAAGTATTGGAATTGAATTTGAAATACATTTCCCTTCGTCCAATACATATTAGGCATATCGCCTGTTCCGTTACACGGGTCATTCCAAGTCGCTTGTGGAACCAAGGTAGGCACTCCTGCTTTGGTATGTAGAATATTCATTCCGTCATTTTTAGTCTTGTAAAAATAGAAACCATTATCTAATACACTATCACCAATGCCAATAAATGAATAGTAGTCCTTGGTTTCGTCCGTAGTCCATAAGGCAGTGAAGCGGCACATAACTCCCATCCCTGTTCTGTATTTAATTCTTTTTTTGCTTACCATAATGGCATCGGCGGTAGCTTTCGCTTCCGTTTTCAATTCAGCCATATTCGCATTAAATGCTACGGTCGCATTAGTTTGAGTTAGCGACCATATCCTTGTATTAACTGTGTAGGGAAAGATTTCCTGTAATACTGGTGTTAATGAGCTGGTTAATGCTTCACCAAAGGCGCTTTTCATATTATTCGTTTCAACGTGTCCGTCATACCCGACTTTGACATTTACGAAATCGCCATCTGGATTTTGTGCTATCAAATTTCTCTGATGAGTGGTCATAGTTCCTATATTATTAAAAAAAAAATCTAAATTTTAAATATTACTTTACTGCCCCTGCTTAGTTTCTAGTAATGGTGCCATTCTTTACAGTTACTTCTTGCTGAGTGACCACAAATGTATAGTGATTGTAGGTGGCACTCACGACGGTTGCGATAAACTCCCATCGTCGCTCGGTGTCTAGACTTAATCCGCTAATTTCATTTTGGAACTTGCTCCACAGCGGGCGGGTATTGTCAAAGCTATCACACCAAAACCAGTTGTATTGATAAACATTGCTATTCAACACAGCAGAGCCGTCCAACTTCGGCTTAAGATACATATAGTCTTCTAGTTTTCCAGTTTGACAATCAACATTAAATTCCTGCTGTCGTGCTCCGTCTAGTGTGGTGTAAAATGTTTGAACCTTTGAGCCGAGCAGGTTGCTATGGTCATAAGCGGTGTTCTTGTTTTCAGTTCCGTTGAAAACAGAGTGATATATTTTCTTAATTCGCCGACCGTGTCCTCTATCAAATCTAAGGATAACATTTTGAGAAGTTGAAGTTGCAGTATTTTTATACAGATAAGAATAATCAATGTTGAAACTCATACCTTCAGGGCTCATAATCTTCTGCTGAATTGATTGGATAACATCGGGATTGGTTTCAACAGCTAAGAAGAGGTTGAGGTTAGTGACGGCCACACTTAAATCCGCCGCCGCAACAGTGCCTCCGCCAGTAGAAAGAACATCATCGTTGTAATAAAAGATTTTGGGTGTCTGTTGCCAAACAATCCGCATAGTCAAAATTTCTGGAAACATAATAGTTTTATCCAGAGCGAAAATAGTATTGTAAAGCATTCCAAGATTAATCTTAACATTGATAATCGGTTCGGGTTGTCCAATTGCGCCTCCTGAGAAATACTTAGCCTCATTGTGTGCTACATTAACAACACTAAGAGTGCCAGTTGCTGCTGCGATTAAAGTATCATCGTGTCTGCGAGCATTTGTTGCTGGTTGAGTTAAGTAAGCCCGCATCTTAGTTTGATATGAAGCCATAACTTCACCAATACGAGTAGTAATCGCCCCCGAAACATCACCACCATTCGTAGCACCAACAGCGGTCAAAGCCGTTCCGTCTGCCTTTAGAGCGATAGCATCAAGCAAGCTAACTTTTCTTTCAGTTGCCGCGGTGTTACTAAAACTCGCACCGCTCGTGGTATTGTTCTTTTGAAGCATACAGCCAGCTCCAGAGTTGTTGTCGTGGTTTTCCAAAGCGAGTAAATCATCAATGGAGGTTTCGGGTTTCCAAATCATCTTGCTAATATTGCCGACTTCATTAATGTCGCACAGATAAACACCGCCTCTGGTAATCAGTTGAATCTGCCTAATCGGAGCCAAGCAGTCCATAAAGCATTTATTGTAGTTCGCCGCCTTCGCTGCAGGAGCATAAGTAAAACTCAAAATAGAGCGAGCCAAGTTAAACGGACGGCTAATGAGGTCAAAGTTGCTTTCCTGTCCTCCTGCGGTAGTTACAGTGACACTAGAAGAACCCTCACGAGGGGTAAGCTTATTCAAACGATAAGAAGCACTGATGTAGTCAGTCCTGCTGAAATCTAGTTCGCCTCCGTGTTGTGTAGGCATTTCGTGTAAGTGCTTTTTTTCAAAAACCACTTACAATCTCAAAAACGATTTTTAAAAGGTCGCTATATATTGTAATACGATAAAAATAAATAATTCTAAAATTAATTGCCCTACTTCGATTTTAACCAATTAAAAAATGATGTAAATAAATTAAAATAATTCGTCTCGCGGTAAATCAACAATGTCATTACTATACCCAAACCGTTTAGGTTAATTGGTTGGTCGTTTTCGTCAGTCAAGTAAAAACGATACACATTGCTTGAACTAGTAGATAGCCGTTTTCCGTATTCACTGCCCGAGCCGTCGTAGATAACAGAGCCGAACGGAATTTCATTCGCTGTATATATTTCTTGGAGCACGTGGTTATCGCCTTCGCCTACTAGGTCGCTTTGTAAATATAATGTTTTTTCGCCAGTCAAGATTATGACATTTGGAGACCTAATGGTATTGTTAGCAAAGAAAAATGTTGAGTCGCGGTCAAAACCCATTACTTCGTGAATACGTGTTTCGGTGTCAAATATAAACCGCGGTTGGATGCCTCCATTGTTCGCTACGGTAAATAATAGCTTGCCGTCTTCTGGGTCGGTGTTTGTGTTGTTGCTTGTTATTGTATATGTGTAGTCGTTGGGGCTATCTGCCGTTAGCACCTCAGCCAGTTTATTTTTTAAGTTGTTCATTGTGTAGTTTCCCTCTGGTATCGTAATCAGAGCCTCAAATCCATCTTCACTCAGAGTAAAAGTGTTGTAAGGACTTGCCACAGAGTAATACGATTTAGGCACATAGATATGAAGTATTTTACAATGTGTTGGATTGTCTAGCGATTTCATATCAATGGAGTGAGTGAAATCACTGTCCGTGCCGTTTATCCTATTTTTGCTATTGACATAGTAAATATTAGAGCTCCTGCCTCCTCTATATTCCATTGTAGGAGCTTTTTTTCAAAAACCTCCTACGACCTCAAAAACTATTGCGAAGCGTATATATAGGAAAATATATTTTTGTTTTAATTATCTGCCACAACGGAGGGGGTGCGGGGGACGAAGGCCCCTGCTGCTAAATAAAAGTGTCAAAGCCGTAGCCGTTCTGGGTTTTCAACTCATCCGCTTCTTTTTCTTTTAAGTCGGTCCAGCCGCTGGCAAATTTAAAGCGATTACCTTTCGCCCGCTCTAACAAAAACCTAATACTATGCCACCCGCAGGTATCTGTTGTGTCGCTTTGGTTTTTGACTTGATTGACTTTCATAAGCAGATATGTGCTCGGCTTACTCTTGTCAATAAGCTGTTTCATTTGGTGTAGAAATAGGTCTGTCGGTTTATACAGTGCGAGCGGGTCGTAGATTTCAATAGAATCGTCTTTAATGGTGTCAATCCAAACAGCAATCCAATGTGAGCCTGGTTGGCTAGACTTATCCAAGTTCATTATAAAACCATACTTCTTTCTTTTTTCTGGTTTCAGTTTGTTTATTTCGTCGCTGGCTACTGTTCCCAAATACCAATCGTGCTTTTTCATAATAGTGTCTATTTCATCCGTCATTAATCCTCTTCCTGACCCCGCCAAGTTCTCTGGTATTTTTTGTTGCTCTTCTGCTGGTGGTTGTTGCTCTTCTGTTGGTGTTGGTTGTTGCTCTTCTGTTGGCTGTGGTTGAACTTCTGTTGGCGGTGGATGCTCTTCTGTTGGCTGTGGTTGAACTTCCTCGGTTGGCTGAATACCGAGAGTATTTGAAACTTGATTTTTAATGTTTGGGTCGCTTCTCATTTCGGTTACTAAGTTATTTACATAATCCTTCTTTTTCATTTTCTTCCTGTATTTACCCTTCTTCAAATATTTCTTAATTTTTGCTATCGTTAAAAGTTTGTGGATTAATTCCTCCATCGTTTTTGCCCCAGCACCCGTTTGGTTTATTCCCAAATAATCAGCGAGTTTCTTTCTCATTTCATTCTGGTCTATTCCTAAATCAATACCTTCATCTACTATAACTTGTGCCATACCCGCAGTCGTGTGTTTTCCTTTAACTTTTTTTGGTGGTGGTTTGCCCCGAGCTTTCATTTCTTTTTCCAAAGCAGGACCCAAAGTTTTGGGTATATCCAATTTCGGATACTTGTAATCATTTCTTAAACCTGCGGATATGTATGATATTTTATCTTTAATTTCAAAGTGTTTAGCTTTTGCCTCCGCTTGCTTTTTTTCTTGTTCTAATTCTTTTTTGTATTGCTCAGCCAGTTCTTTCTGCTCATCTGCTGATTGGGCATCGGCTATCGCTTTCTCTATTCCTGTGCCACGTTTGATAAATTCTGTTTTGCTCAAGCTTTTAATAAATTTAGTTGTAAAGCCAGCTTTCTTCATTAATTCAATGTATTTTTCTTTTAATTCCTTTTCAGCCTTTTTCTCTTCTTTTGTTTTCAATGGCATCTGCTTTTCTTCTGGTGCTTGGGGTGCTTGTGGTGGTGCTTGTTGTGGTCCTAATTGTGGTGCTTGGGGTGGTGCTTGTGGTGGTCCTAGTTGTGGTGCTTGCGGTGGTGCTTGTGGTGGTGCTTGTGGTGGTGCTTGTATGTATTGAGGTTGGAAAGGTGGTAATAGCATTAAATTATTTTTTCTATCTTGTTCAAATTTTACATCCTCTATAAGTTTTTGCTCTCTGTTCGCCTCCCTTATCAATTCTTCTTGTCTTTCCTTCATTTCCGCATCTCCTTCCTCTCCATTCTTTTCTTTTCATCTTCTGCCTGTTCTCTTAACTTCTTTTCCTTTTCCTCCTGCTCGTGTATTAGTTCATATTTTTTCAGCAGGTTGTTTTGTATCTGGTTGCGGTTCTCGTGTTCAAGGCGATTGAATTCGGACTTGATTATTCGCTCTTTTGTCTTTCGTGTTTTCTTCGTTTTATTGTCCCCTTTCATATATTTCAAAAACAGTTTAACGATTTGAAGTGTTGAAAGGTCATTCGTTTTCTCTCCAAAGTTGAGATATGCTCGTTTGCCTTTTACTTTGATATATGGTCGGCCATCTTTGGTTCTGTATATCCTTGGTGGTCGTTGTTTTCGCGGTTTTTTTACAACCATCGTATATGTTAGAGAAAAAAATAATAACATAATTTACATTTGAATCCGCCTGTGGGGCTGTAGGGGTTTACCCCTACCGAAACTTGACCGCTCCGCCTCGTTGCTTGCCGTATCCTTGCTTCATCGCGGCCTTTGCTACACGGTCCGCATAAGGCACTCCTACATCGCTCAGAAAAGTAGCACCCCTTGAAATCAATTGGTTCTTCTTGATAAACCTATTAGCATCCACTATCGCTTTTCCGACCTTGGCCCAATTAACTTTGCCTCCTGTTTGTTTCTTTTTTCCCTTCTTCTTTCGGTTCTTCGCACCTCCTGCTTGTGGCATTGATGGATTGTAGCTGATATTGTATCCCGATGGTTGTGAAATAATCACTGGTGATGTTGGCATTCACCTACAACTTCGTCGTAGATGAAGATGTATCTATATAATGTATAGAAAAAAATAAATAATAATAAAATTACTTTAAGCGAATATTGAAGTTCTTTCGTAATTCATCAGATACCGCATCAACATACAAAAAGTTAAACCGTTCCTTGGTCGCCTCGTGATATTTTTCAATAAAGTAGTCTAAATCATAACCGAGGTCCAAATGTTTATACACGAGTTCAATTTTATCCTGAGACTGACCAGGAAAAATAAGAAGGTAGTCCAGCTGTTTAATCGCCTCAGGTCGTAAGTCGTTTAGATACTGCGAGCTCATAATCACCTTTGACTTGTAGTGACGGTTTTTCTTTAACAGGTCGCTTACTGACTTATCACGTAGCCCACTACCCAAATCATCTAACACGAACACGACTTCTGGTGTAATGTATTTGCTCGGTCTTTCTGCTGGTGCTTGTCCCTGTTTCTTCTTTTCTTCTTTACCAAAATAAAGAAACTTCTGCTTCGGTTCTTCTTTCTCGTCCTGAACAATCTCGCCTTCTTCTTGCTCCTCGTCTGGTTTGTTTAGCTTGTCTAACTCATAATCAATCACACTGTATCCGTCCGTTTTCAAATATGTGTATATAGCCATTGGATTGCCCTTCTTCTTGAAGTGCTTCACCATTTCTTTGTAAATGTGGTCCTTGTGTATTGTGCTGGCGATAATGACAATCCTCGTTTTTTGTCGGTTGATCGTTTCAGGATTTCAAACAGTGCGGTCGTCTTGCCACTCTTCTTGCGAGCGAGAAGAAAAATATTGGCATACGGTTCGTCAAATAACTTATATCCTTTTGCCAACTTGTCTCCATCTCCGTTTTGGTTTCTAACTGGTCTATCTCGTATATCGTTAATTTTTTCCATCACTCTATATTTTCTTCAAGCCAAAAATTCTAAACAAATAACAATTCTTCCAGCTAGCAGGTCAGTCTCAATACTGTCATTGTCCGTTTTAAGCACTCTAAAACTGTATTGCCCGTCGGTCCAATTAATAATCCCCAAGTTGTAGCTAAGATTGGAAATGTTTGCGGTATTGCTATCGGCGAATGTTCCAATAATACCGATGCGGTCCATATGAAGAATTTTTGTTTTCGTTTCAGTCATATCATTCATATAGTGGATATACTTAACATTCATTCTAGTTGGGGTAAAGTTCAATTTAATGGTTTTGTCAAATGTTTTGCTACCGCCCGCAAAATCATTACTCAGAAAAATAATCTTTTGGTATTTGAAATCAGTCATTTGTGTTTTTTGTTTCTATATGTTGTATAATATATTATGTTATTAATATTATTATTTGTGTGCTCTGTGTTAGGTCGGACCGCCTGCGATTTCTATTCAAGGGTCAGTGTTAAAAAAAATGAAAGTTGTCTTTATTGTATTCAAAAAGGAATAGAAACAAAATTTAAATGTGTGTATAAACCTTTTAGTGATTGGTGTGTTAGTTTTGATGAAGCCATTCCGCTAATCTGCTCAAATGATGCTTCTTGGTATAAAACTCAACTATATGAGTGTTAGTAGGGGCAAGCCCCTACAACCCCGCAGTGGGGTTCAAAAGGGGTATCCCCTTTTATTTCTTACTTGAAGATGGTGATGGAAGGCAGATGCCAATCAATAGTGTTAAAATTCCTACATAAGTGTTAGCTGTCTCGCACGGTAAGTTCTTTTCAGACAACCTAACGATACAAAGGGTGATGATGGCAATAATGATACTCATTTGAAATAAGTATTTAATAAGTCGGCTGTCGGTTGGTCTGTTTTTTATACAACAACAATTCCAGTTATCTTCCAATTCGTGCTCTACTTTTTTTTCTTCATTCTTCAATGAAATATCCAAAACACGGTTCTTCAACTCTGGTGTTAGTTCGCCGTCTATTTCAATGACTGGCGGTGGGGGATGTAATCTAGGCGGCATTAGAAGGGAAAACGACTGCTCGTATTTCTGCTAGTTGGTTTGCTTGGTCTTGTAATATATTAAGTAAAGTTTTATTTTCTTTTTCTAAATTATTGATTACATCAATAGATGTATCTACCTTTTCCGATAATTGTTGAACGGCTTTAATTAACGGGGCGATAAACTCAGAATAACCTATACCATAACCGACATCACCACTATCAATACATTTAACATCTTCTGGATTAACACTCACACCTTTCAATTCGTATTCTTTTCTTTGCTTTGGACAGGGAACCATAATTGTTTCTTTTATAAAACCGCCAAAATCTAGCATATTCATTTCTGTTAGTATTTCTTCTAATTCCTGTGCTATTAAGCCAGTCCTACATTTCTTGTTGTCGTCAATCATACGATAGCAAACTGGATTTAACTTATTAATAAAATCTAAGCCTAAGCACTCTTTTATGTCTTCTTTTTTTCGTCTATCTGAATATACGATAGGACTAGCCAATACCCATAATTGCCCATCGCTCGCTCTTAATGACATTAAAGCAGTATTTGAACTATTCTCCCATATGAACCCACTCGTTGAAGAATTATTCACTCTAAATCTAATAGCATAAGAAGTTAATCCTCCTCCTCCTCCTGCTGGTGCTGTTCCTGTTCCACTTAATGCTTTATTTGTCCCAGACTGAGACATATAAATCCCCCACGCTGGATCAGTAGCATCCCATACAAATATTCCGCGGCTACTACCCCCGTCTGTTTGTCCTTGAATTGCTATTTTTGCCCCATTAGTTGATGCTGATGCCGTTGTTAGCACCCCAGAATATGTCATTCCCGCATTTGCCGTAATCAATCCTTTTGTCCATAAAGTCCCGTTTGCCCCGTTTAATGACATTAACAATTGCTCTGCTGAATTTTCCCACACAAAACCCATTGTAGAATCATTAGCAACCCTAAACCGAAAACTATACGAACTAAAATCATTTCCTGAAACGGCTAAACCATTTGCCAAACTTCTAGTGTTTAGAGCCCCACCAGATGCCGCATAAATTCCCCAACTCGTATAAGTCGTATCCCATAGAAATATTCCTTTTGCATTTGTTCCGTCTGTTACTCCCTGAACTCCTATTTTCGCTCCACTTGTATTTGTTGCTGACGTTAGTGTGCCAGTGTATGTAATCCCCGCATTTGCTGTTATTAATCCGCTCGCCGTTAATGTTGTTCCTGTCAATCCTGCACTTGCGGTTATTACCTTTGATGCCTTAACTTCTCCATTATTAATCCTGAATAATTTGTTTGTCCCGCCATAGTAAAATATATGACTATCAGTTGAAGAATTAATATTATAAACCAAAGTTTGGCTTGCGATACCAAATCCAAAAAATGCAGTCGTTGATGGTGTTCCTCCATCCCATAAAACCAGTTTATTGTTGGTTAGTCCATTTCTATCAATAAAAACACTTTTTCCAGCACCTACTACTATATTGTCGCTTGTTGTTAATGTTGTTGTTGATATCCCCGTATTTGCCGTTATCAATCCGCTTGCGGTTGCCGTTGTTGTTGATATACTCGCATTTGCCGTTATTAATCCGCTCGCGGTTAGTGTCGTCGTTGATATCCCCGCGGTTGAAGTAATTGTTGTTCCCGTTATTGTTCCGCCATTTGTTATATTGTTTGAGTTCATATCTAAGGCTCCATAAAACCGCATACCGCCAGCATTGTTAAAACGGACAATGTCAGACAAAGCACTTTTATTATCCAAAAGTTTTGAAATATAAAGTCCCGCCCCTTTTACATCAGATGCTACATTCGTAAATACATAACCTCGTTGGTTCGCGGTTCCACTTATAGCAGTATTTAAAGTAAATAAGAAATACTGATAATCACCTGATATCTGTGAAAAGAATATATCTCCTCCATTTTGGTTTAATATCCTCGCCCCATTATATGTTATATTTCCACCATTAATGATAGTTTGATTATTAAAATCGGCATTGTTCGTTAAAGTTAGATATTTTATCGTAGTGCTTGCCCCATTAAATGTTTTACTTCCTGTTATGGTTTGGTCTGTTGTTAGTTTTACATTTTGCCCGTCCAATGTGTCCGCATATCCTTTTGTCGCTCCGTCCGTCGCTAATGTCGGAGTTCCAAGGTTGGCTATTTTGCTACTATTACAATCTAGCCCCGAAGCATTTACCCAACCGACGATTACCCCATCAATAATAAAACTTTTTTTTTTGGCATTTATTTCAAAGTTATAATTTACGCCCGTGCCCATATCAAGGCATCCGATAGTTCCTATATAGGCTGTGGAGTCAAAAACCACGAATGTTCCTTTTGTTGTCGCATTCGTTGAATTTCCAGTTATTTCAAGGGCACTGCTAAATGTCTTAATTCCTGCTATTGTTTGGTTTCCTGTTAGTTTCACATTTTGCCCGTCTTTTGTATCTACATAACTTTTGTTTGCTCCGTCCGTTGTTGCTGATGGTGTGGCTAAGTTTGTTATTTTGTTGTTATTCAAAGATAGTGTAGTGCCAGTTGCGGTTATAATTAAAGTATTACCTGAATATAACTCTACATACGAACCAGTTATTTGTATCGGATACCAAGTCGCTGTTGCTGTCTTTTGTGCGGCAATCATTCCTATATTTGTCGCCGTATCAAAGGCAACACCGATACCATCAAAAGCGGTTGGAGCTGTGGCGCCTCGCACTTCTATTGTTGAAGTAAATTTTTTATTCCCTGCTATGGTTTGGTCTCCTGTTAGTTTAACGACAGAAGTATCAAGGGCAGAAACATCAATACCATCAACAAGATTAACATTTGTAATAGCAAATCCTCCCATATTTAAACTACCCGTCATAGCCACTGTGCCGTCCTTGGCCAGTTTAGTATCAGTGTAAGCCTTCGTTGAAGCATCGGTGTCATAGAATGGTGCTGGAAGTCCGCTAATTGCTGTTGTGCCACTAAAATTTAAAACATTGCCAGTCAGTGTTATTCCACTCCCCGTTGTAGAAGCAAGAAGTATGGAAGAACCAACAATGCTTAGTGGATATCCCGTTGCTCCACCTACCTCCGACGAATAAATAGAACCCATATTATTATTATAGTTGAAGAATAACTTACCAGTGTTTAATGGATTTGAGTCTTTTACACCCAAATAAGTAGTAAATATTTTGTTTCCTGTTATTGTTTGGTCTCCCGTTAGTTTAACGACTGCGGTGTCAAGAGCCGAAACATCAATGCCATCAACAAGATTTACGTTTGTTATGTTAAATCCTCCCGTATTTAATCCGCCCGTCATATTCGCAGTTCCATCCAATCTGAGAAACGGAGAAGCAACATTTCTCCATTGTCCTGTGCTATAAATGAGTAGTTGGTTATCAGCGGGGGTGCCTGTTATGACTACATCACTTAAAGCATCTATTGATTTAGTTGCTATCCTTGTGTCAAAATCTGTATTAACCCTTGCTGTGGTGTAGTATAAGTTAGTTCCTTCGGTTAAGTTGGTTGTGCTCTTTGTTGCTAATTGAGTGTCAAACCTAGCATTAGTATAATATAAATTAGTGCCTTCGGCTAGGTTAGTGGTTGATTTAGTGGTTAGTCGCGCGTCAAACCTACTATCAGTATAGTATAGATTAGTGCCTTCTTTTAAGTCCGTCGTTGATTTTAAAGCTAACCTCGCATCAAATCGTCCGTCAGTATAATACAGATTTACGGGGTCAGCATCTTCTGGCACCCTATCTGTGTATAAGCCCACTATGTTTGTGTTCGTTAAATCAAGGTTGGCTATATCTAGTGAATCCACCGCAATTTCAGACAAGCCTAAGAGCGATTTATATTGACTACCCATTGTATATATTATCTTAATTAAAATATTATATTTAGGAAAATATACCAACCCATAGCAAACAAGTATGCCGGGTAAATCTTCGGTAGAAAATCTTAAAATCGCCAATGCGAGGCGAAAGGAAAAGGCTAAGCAGAGGAAAATTGAGAGGGCGAGGGAATTACTAGCGGAGGAAGAGGCTAAGAATGTGAAAGAAATGAACGAAGACGAAAAGATGGACCACGTGTCTAAGAAACAGTTGGCTAAGGATATGATTGATGGGCGGGACGGTGAGATAAGTGAGGAAAGCAGCTCGGATGAAGAGGTTGAACACGACTTTGTTGATATAGTCGCACAACGGGTTGCGGGTATGAAACTTAAAGCCAAACAGAAGAAGGTGAAGAAAGTGGTAAAAAAGAAAGTGGAAGAAGAGAGTGAGGACGAAAGCGAAAGTGAGGAAGAGGAACAGCCTAAGAAAGGAGGGAAGAAGACAAGCCGTGTTAGTGTCAATGTTTATAATCAACAACCCGATAAACCAAAAAAAGAAAACAATGATACATCTAAGATATTTTTAAAGTTCTAATATATATGAACCTTTTTTTTAAAAAAGCTTCACCAAAAAAATTCGGGTCGTAGGGTGCCCCTACAATGGACCATAAACACAGCAATCCGCAAAATACTGAAACGGAGGCGGAGTCTCCGCAAGATAAGGAAGAACTTGAAAAACAGAAAATTGAAGAAGCTTCTGAAATACACCATCAATCTAAGACCCCTAAAAAATGGAATACTATACTATCCCCTGAGCCTGAACCATTAAGCCAAGTGTTTATTGACCTTATGGATATGTCTAAAATAGCAACTAAGAAAGGAAACAAAAACTACAACTTTGGTTTAGTAATGATTGATGTTTATTCTCGTCGTGGTTGGATTGAACCGATCAAAAATAAATCAACTGGCGAAGTATTAGAAGGATTAAAAAAAATGCCCAAACCTAAAAGGATTACGTCAGACAACGGCAGTGAATATAAAGGTCAAGTTGCTGAATACTTTAAAGACAACGGAATTCAACATACTACAAACGAAGTTGGAGACCACCGAACTATGGGTATAGTAGATAGATTTATTAGAACAATAAGAAATGATTTAAATTTTATGTGGGAAGTTAATGACGATTTTATTTGGGTTCCTTACATTTATGAAATTGTTAATAATTATAATAATACATTTCATAATACAATAAAGGCTACACCTATGGAAGTCTATGAAGGTAAAAAGAAAAATGACCAAGAAATATACAGGGCTGGTCTTATTAATAAATTTCCTAAGGGCTCAACCGTTAGAAAAGAACTAGAAAGAACTGTTTTTTCTAAGGGTGATGTTCAGTATTCAAAGAAAGTATATACAGTTAAAGGCCGGAAAGGCTTTAAGTTAATACTTGGTGACCACGAATTAATTAGTCCTCAACAATTATTAAAGTCCAAAATGAACGAACAAGAACCGGAAGAAGTTAAAACTCAACTAGCAGACAAAGTTAAAGAAGTAACTAAACAAAAAAAGACCGGCCACTTATTAAAGTCATTAGATATAAAACCGGAAAACACATTCGTAGTAGTACCCGGATTAAAAAGAAAAAAGAAATAATGGATTTGTAAGTTATGAAAAATTAAAGTAATACAGGAGAATGTCCGGAAGCTAAGTTAAGTAAATACAGCTATCGCTGTAGGAAATATTGAAACTAGAATGAATGAACAAAAAAATTGTTATTGAGAAAATTAATTACGCATCCCAAACCCCCTTGTAAACGGTTTTGATTGATTTTTCGTGAGCAGAAGATATTTTTTCTATATTGTCCCATTTCCAAAAAAAGGGACATCGAATCATCTTCATACACCGCCAACCATGGTTCAGGATTTTTAGGCGCAGACTTAAACCCCCAACGAACGACTGCTGTTCTGCCTTGTTTTTCTTCAGAGTAAACTTTGGCTATGCCTACATTTCTGTCAATGAGAACATAATAAGTTTGGCCCATTCTGATTTCGTTCGGGGTTCCTGGTCGTCGCCCACCTTTCTTAGCCCCTTTCTTCGCACCTCTACGCCCACGAAATTCTGCTGGAACATTAACTGCAACTGGAGCTGGAGCATTAACTGCAACTGGAGCTGGAGCATTAAGTGCAACTGTAGCTGGAGCGTTAACATCAATATCGCCAACTCCATCAGCCAAATCCTCAACAGCAGGGTCGGCTTCACGAGGTTGCTCTTCAGCCATTCAATCAACCTACACAAACACACACAGAGGGACAATATGTGTGTTTATGTAGGAGTAGTTTTAAGTCGTGCTCAGGACTGAATATAAAATTTTGCTTATCGAATTTTAGTAGTTTCGCCCCTCATATAATATCCAATTATTCCCATAAAGCCCTGTTCATATTCCTGTCTCCATCTACCGCCTTTTCACTTATTTCATCTATTCTCTTCATCATCACGCATGCCTCAGCAAACTTCGTTCCACTTTCAATCCTTCTTTCCATTGCTGCTATCTCTTCCGCTTTCAACATTCCTCTATTCTCTCTCCTCCATTGCTTCATCAATTTCATCTCACTTTCAATCTTTCTCTTTTTCATCTTCTTTCTTCTATCCTCCATTAAGTCTTCTTCGATATCATCTCTCTCCCTCTCTCTTTCGAATATCATCTCATTCAACGCATCTAGTCTATCTTTCTTTTTTTCCAACTCTTTCTTCATATTCTCGATTATCATCTCATCTTTCTCTATCTCTTTTTCTTGCTTTATTTTCATTTCATTTAGTTTTTTTGGCCCGCATCTATTTGCTCTAAACTGTTCTTTCCACATTTCTTTATCTTTTATGTTATTTGGAATAAGATTAATGGACATTATGCTCGGGGTTTTGTGGTTTTGTGGTTTTGTGGTTTTGTGCGTTTTTGCGTTTGTGCATCAAAAACAACAAAAACGAACGACAGAGCTAAAACGCGTGCGTCAGCGCGTCAAAATCCGCCGCTCAGACGCATTGAAGTACGGCTGTTCAATTCTATTTCATTCTTTCAACCTAACAGAAACATTAATAAAAAAGTCAAGAAAAATCGCAAAACCCGTTATATTTCTTTTTTCGCAAATTGACAGCTGTGACTGTGTTCAATGTTGAAAAAGGCTACGTGTATCATTTTATTATCCGTTGCCATTGTGTCCTGCGGGCCGGCCGGTGTGTGTCTCTGTGTGGCGGGTGGTATGTCGTGAAAAAGTGTGCCGAAGTGGCACCCTATACTACTTTTTTCATGTACTTGTTTGTTTGTTTCCTGTTCGACCTGAGGCACAGTATGTTTTGTGCTAGAAAAACAGCCAAGGTGTTCTATAACTCTTTTCGTAATGACTAAAAACTGTTTCCTCTAGTTCCTGGCTTGGCTGTGCTTTTCCAAGGCTGTGTCACCTGGTTGGTCTGTTTTTTGCCAGGCCCACCACCTTTCTTTTCTCGATTGCTTTGTCTGCGTGCACTCATCACATGCAGTTACTCACATCTAAGCCAACATGCATCCATAGCAGTTATGTTGCAACACAACCCTACACCATTGTACAGATCACATCTTTTCTGTTGCTGAGTTATGCACCTGTTGGTTAGATAATGCAAGCTCGCGTCATTCCTTATGCAAACAAGTAGTATAATATGAAATTTACAAGTGTCGTTTTTCGCACCTCAAAACAAACTCATAAATTTCATTTGTTTTCTACTATTAATTTACCACAAAATCAATAAGAAGAAACAAAAGCAGACGAATGGTGCATCCGGCAGCTACACTGTCCCTCGTCATGACCCGTGGTACCCGAATGGTGTATTGCAGATGAGCGTTCCTAAAATGCTCTGGCTTAACAGTTACAATGCAGAGCAGGTCGCCGCTGAGGGTAAGGAACCAGCATTGCTTGTGCCTTGTATACTTGGCACACTCAGGCCGACCAAGAGGCTCAACGCGGAAGTGCCTACGGATTTGTACAACGATGTGTTGCTTAACACATCCAACTCCCATCCTATGTTCCCAGGGGCACCGAACTACTGGGCTATGGATGTGCATTTTTGCTTTCGTCATGCCTCCATTACGGAAATGGAATATTGGTCGCTTCGGCTGGGGTTCAATACAATCCCTTTCAATTGGCAAACTACTGTCTGCCTGTGTAGATTTTGCGATCGACATCACACGAACCCAATGATCCCTGCATCGCGACCGCATGCAAACCCGAGTCCGCCGAAGCACTGTGAGTACTGCGACTCGGTCGAGAACGTGCTCAACAGTCATCGTCTGTGTGCCGGTTGTCAGTGGGTGTTCTACTGCACGCACACTTGCAGAAAGAAGGATAAATTCGCGCATCAACATGTTTTTGCTCCTACGCCGCTGATTCTGCCAATGCAAAGCTACGTCATCTGCAATCGCAGACGAAGCTACCAGCTTGTGGTATAGGCTCGACGAATGTGGACTACGCATGGTTCGCATATAAACGCATGACACGCTACCAGATCCGGCAACGTGCCCCGGCGGAAACGATTCCGCAACTGCCACCTACCTATACCCAGTCTACGCTTCAACCGATATGGCGGCGGATTTATGGATTTCCTACTTATAGGCTGACCGCACCTAGGCGTGTCATCGACTCATCGACACAACATGACGAACCGGAGGGCAAGGTGTTTGATCTATCATTGCAAACACGTGCGTTCTCGGCTACGCTGATTGATGGTACTGTTGCTACAGATGCGAATGAAAGCGGAGTCGCGTTGCTGGTCAACGACAACAACACACGTAACACTATCTTCGATACTGGATGCAATCGCATTATTGCCCACCCCTCTCATCCGCTTTACAACCAACATGGCAGTGCCGCGCAGCTATCCGGTATCTCAGCACAGAAGGTCAAGATCACTACGAAAGCAGACGCGGACTTTAACTTTATGACGGAACGAATGGGCCAACTTTCACTTTTCGCAAGGTGTTTGTTGTTCCTGACGCACCATACAATATTATTTCGCCTGGGATATTGGATTATGATCTGAAGCTACCGACCTTGTTCCAGAACAATCAGGCCGTTGTGCTTCGTCATCCTATAGTCATCGATGAGCAAATGGTTCTTTGCCGTTCACGAATGATGCCAAACAAGCTGTACAGATTGGACACAGAAAAAGATGCGCCACTGATCGTGAACAAGAGATTTGACCCACACGTAAGCGCTCATTCGTCCGCAGAAGTAGCGTTTTCGGTCAACCCGCGCGCATCTAAATCACCAGTCCCCGCGTTACTGTTTCACAGAATGAGTGCGCATGGAAGTGTAGATGTGATGGACCAATTCGCAAAGAAGATGTATAGGACTATCAATGGTGTTAATTGGCGTCAGAGGCTACCTAACGAGTGTGGACCCTGCCTACGTGCGAAGGCTACCAGGCTGCCCTACTACAAAATACACAAACGACTGGACTACGAGTTTCAGATTGGCGAATCATTGCATGTCGACTTTAGGGGCCCCTGGCCTGTCAAGTCTCTGCAAGGCAATCTGTATCAACTAGGGGTCTCTGAAACGAATGCATCATTTGGATTCATTACATTCAAACCATCTAGGGAGTCAAACAACTATCAGCCCAAGCTGGAGAAGGCTGTGGCGTTCTTCGAGACGCAAACAGGCAACAAGGTCAAGCAAATAAGAACGTTACAGATGGTGAGTTCGTGACCCGTGCTATGACCATGTTTTGTGAGACGAAAGGATAATCCTCAAGCCTTCTCCGCGTGATGAACCTACTGCAAACGCAAAAGCTGAACGTCAATGGCGTACCAACAGTGGGAGAGTACAGCATTGCGTCTGGATGCCAACCTACCTGAAGCGTTTTGGGAAGAGATGTGCAGAGCTGAATGGGCTACAAGGATGGTAATGCCAATGATCGACGGACCCTACAAAGGAAGAAGTCATTATGAGGTTACGCTACGTCGTTCGTTTCCTTTGGATTTTTTGGAACCTATTGGCTGCCTTGCATTCGTGAGGGTTCATGAGGCCAAGAAAGGACGACCTATGGCTATCCCTGGAACACGTACTGGGTATAACATTTTTCGTCGTTTATATAGAGTGTATTTACCTGAGACCAGGAAGATAGTGGAAGTGCGTAACGTGAAGTTCGACATCGGCACCAGGGGCTACAATGCACGTGTGGAAGAACGACACTGGTCTTTCGACGACATACTACCTACCTTTTGCCCTTTCAACTCGGATCGAAGATGTCAGTGACGACGGAGTGGACAAGGATCAAGAGGACGA
>WBZZ01003173.1:20000-30000 GCA_019918135.1 Paulinella micropora | reverse complement strand
TAGAGAGCTAGAGAGCTAGAGAGCTAGAGAGAGAGAGAGAGAGAGAGAGAGAGAGAGAGAGAGAGAGAGAGAGAGAGAGAGAGCGAGGGCGAGGGCGAGAGGGCGAGAGGGCGAGAGGGCGAGAGGGCGAGAGAGAGAGAGCGAGAGAGAGAGAGAGAGAGAGCGAGAGGAGAGGAGAGGAGAGGAGAGGAGAGGAGAGGAGAGGGGAGGAGAGGGGAGGAGAGGGGAGGGGAGGGAGGGGAGGGGAGGGGAGAGAAGAGGAAGAGGAGAGGAGAGGAATAGGAGAGGAGAGGAGAGAGGAGAGAGGAGAGGAGAGGAGAGGAGAAGAGAGGAGAGGAGAGGAAAGAGGAGAGGAGAGAGGAAAAGAGAGAGTAGAGTAGAGTAGAGTAGAGTAGAGTAGAGTAGAGTAGAGTAGAGTAGTGTAGAGTAGAGTAGAGTAGAGTAGAGTAGAGTAGAGTAGAGTAGTAGAGTAGAGTAGAGTAGAGTAGAGTAGAGTAGAGTAGAGTAGAGTAGAGTGTAGAGGAGTGTAGAGTAGAGTAGAGTAGAGTAGAGTAGAGTAGAGTATAGTGTAGTGTAGAGTAGAGTAGAGTAGAGTAGAGTAGAGTATAGAGTAGTGTAGAGTAGAGTAGAGTGCATGAACCTTTTCTGTTGCGCCCATGATGTCGGCGATCTCGGCAATCTTTTCTCGAATCGAATCCTGATAGTAATAATAATAGTAATAATAGTAATAATAATAATAATAATAATAATAATAATAATAATAATAGTGCTTCTCTGTCAATGGCTGATGCATTTCTGCACATGCGCCTCCATCGTCTCACCCGTGAGGGGAGTACGAAGAATTGACGATAGGCTCTAATGACACCCCCGCAAGGGCAGTTCCAACACTTCCAGACGGACCGGTATGTTCAAAGAAAATACTGGTCCAGACGGACCGGTATGTTCAATGAAAATACTGGTGGCACCGACGGGAATCGAACTGGCGACAGGGCCCAGATGGTAGAACTTGACCACTGGGCTATCACGGTGTCCATAATAATAATAATAATAATAATAATACTATACTATATCTGAGGCGTACTGATGCAGCTAATGGCATATCCTCAACGGACATAAGCCTCCAATACCCTTGTTCGAGGTCCTCCACCCCCCCGTGTCAGTCTCTCGCCTGATGATCGGGGCCACCGATGGAGCTCCTGAGGGCAAGACTGCACTAAGCCGAGGTTATTCCGCAGTCCCAGCAACCTCTTGCAAGACGTCACCGAATGTGCAAGTGCATACACCAAGCGCGGTTGCTAGAGCTGCCTCGAAACCCCACCCATAACAATCTGGTGTCTGCTGGGTCCTGGGCTATCAACCAGCATATGCGGAGTTTAAGATCTTTTACGCGCGCAACGACCCTCCTCCCCAGCATCTACCACCAAAGGGTTATGAGTTGGCGTCACAGTTTAACGCCTTGAGGCCATTGGGCTGGAACTCTGTTTAGCAAGTGTGACTAGGTTTTTTCATCGGGATTTCCCTCAAATATGTCACAGTCAACACTCCAAGGCAGATTTACTATATCTGCGGCGTACTGATGCAGCTAATGGCATATCCTCAACGGACATAAGCCTCCAATACCTTGTTCGAGGTCCTCCACCCCCCCGTGTCAGTCTCTCGCCTGATGATCGGGGCCACCGATGGAGCTCCTGAGGGCAAGACTGCACTAAGCCGAGGTTATTCCGCAGTCCCAGCAACCTCTTGCAAGACGTCACCGAATGTGCAAGTGCATACACCAAGCGCGGTTGCTAGAGCTGCCTCGAAACCCCACCCATAACAATCTGGTGTCTGCTGGGTCCTGGGCTATCAACCAGCATATGCGGAGTTTAAGATCTTTTACGCGCGCAACGACCCTCCTCCCCAGCATCTACCACCAAAGAATAATAATAATAATAATAATAATAATAATAATAATAATAATAATAATAATAATAATAATAATAATAGTGCTTCTCTGTCAATGGCTGATGCATTTCTGCACATGCGCCTCCATCGTCTCACCCGTGAGGGGAGTACGAAGAATTGACGATAAGCTCTAATGACACCCCCGCAAGGGCAGTTCCAACACTTCCAGACGGGCCGGTATGTTCAATGAAAATACTGGTCCAGACGGATCGGTATGTTCAATGAAAATACTGGTGGCATCGACGGGAATCGAACTGGCGACAGGGCCCAGATGGTAGAACTTGACCACTGGGCTATCACGGTGTCCATAATAATAATAATAATAATAATAATAATAATAATAATAATAATAATAATAATAATAATAATAATAATGATAATAATAATAATAATACGTAGTAGTAGTAGCAGTAGTAGTGGCAGCAGGAGCAGCAGCAGCAGTAGTAGTAGTAGTAGTATTAGTAGTAGTAGTAGTAGTAGTAGTAGTAGTAGTAGTAGTAGTAGCAGTAGCAGTAGCAGTAGCAGTAGTAGTAGTAGTAGTAGTAGTAGTAGTAGTAGTAGTAGTAGTAGTAGTAGTAGTTGTAGTAGTAGTAGTAGTAATAGTAATAATAACAATGATAATGATAATAATAATAATAATAATAGACTTATCAGTCAATTGGCCTTTGATCCTGTCGGACATGTGCCTCCATTGGTAGCACGGGACCGTTCGGTGACGCGGCTCCGCTCCAAAGACTCGACTGGCAGTGCAATGTGCAAATGAGCGTGCTGTGCATGTGCAAGTGGGTGCAAGGAGTGAGAGGAGTTATCTGCCGAGAAGAAGTCCGCGACGCTGCGCTGACCTCCACCTACAACAGATCTAGCCAGACATTCTACCTGACTAGGCCTTCCCCTCCTTCTACCTACCTCCTGAACGACCGTGAGGTCGATCACCTCCTCCTCCTCCTCCGCCCCCTCTGCCTCCCTGGTCTGCGCCTCCAACTCCTCCCACTCCTTCCAGATGGTGGCAACAAACCTTCCTAACTCCTCCTCCACCTCTTCTGGGACAGGGATAAACAAAACGCCGAGCATCGCCGCCATCTTTTCATCCTCCCCCTTCAGCCATTCCTCTTTGAAGAGCCTCATCTCCTCCTCTGCCTCCCGCAGTTCCCTGTGATAAAGCCCTCCTCGATTCAGCATGAGGGGCTGCCGGGCTTGCGCCTCATCGATAAACTTAAACAGTGCCTCACGAGAGCTCGCAAACGTTGGGCAATGCAGCAGGAAGTGACGTAACGACTCGTTAACCTCAGTGCCACACAAGGCGAAACAGCTTGAGCAGTCCGGCGAGCATGAGCCAAATTTGGATCGGTAGAGGCCAAGGCGATTGTTGCAGCTCAACAATCGCCTTCTGATAAGGTTGTGACTTCCCCCCTCCAGCGCCCGCCAACGTGGGAAAGCAGAGCGGGAAGACATCTGGCTAAGCAGCACCCTAAGCCCATCAGAGGGCTTAGCCTGCCGCTCCCAGCCAGCTACTTCCTGCCGGACAGACCATTGCTTTACCACCTCGTTCCAGTTCGCCAGAGCGGCCCGCCAGTCCTTATCATCTACCGTGCCATCTTCGTTCACGACCCGCTTGAGCGCATCCAAGCCCTCCCGCAGCCTGTGATCTGCTAAGATCAAATTTTCCGTATCTTCCTTCCATTTGCACCGACCCGTGTTGTAAAGCCTGCGTGTTAGCGCTGTGTTGCCCAGTAACTCGATGCGCCCTAGGAACCGAAGCCGGGCCGCCTTGGCAAGGATGCTAAAACTCGGCGTGCGGCCTAAACCCCTGGTGATGCAGCCGCTTGTGCGCGTACCAACACCCAAGATGACCCGCAGGGGCGCTACCAACGCGCCCTCCAGCTTACTCAGCTTGTTGGCGCCCGGCAGATCCCAAAAAGCCGATGCGTAAAGCAACTTTGCGCCAACCATTTGCTGCCAATTCATCAGCCGAAGACGCGCTGGAACTTCATGGGCAATCCAGAGGGGGTAGCAGGCAGCCGTTCCCGCTACAGTGATTTCCGCCGCCCGCTTCGCTTGCGGTTTATCGGAGAGGGTGTCCGTGAGCAGAACTCCCAGGTATTTGTAGTGGTCGGTGACGTTGAGAACCTTGCCCCGGAACCTCACGCATGGGGGCGACTTTTTTGACTTGGCGTGCCCGTATATCGGCATGACTTCCGTCTTGCCCGGTTTCAGGTTGATTTCAAGCCGATAGTCCTCCACGAATGTCGCCACGACATTTACAATCTGTTGAAGCTCCGTGACGCTATGCGCAATTACCCGTCGTCGGCGTAAAGCAGGGTCCGTATGTCTTCGATGCGGTTGAGGTCCTCGATCTCCAACTCTTTCGCGATTCGGACCGTTAGCTCATCCATGAAGACGTTGAACAGCGACGGTGACAACGGCGACCCTTGCTGAACTCCCATCTCTTCCAGCACTTCACCAGTGAGTTCGCCATCGACTAGCACTCGCGATGACGTTCTTCGGTAAAAACGCCGCAGAATGCGATAGAACTTGCCCTGTACCCCCATCTGGGTTAGCCTCTGAAACAGGAATGCCTTTCTCAGATCCACGAACAAAACGAAAGAACGGAGGCCAGCTTGTTGTCTAAGGCGCAGACGCTCCTTAAGGACAAAAATCTGGTCCCCCGTACTACGTTTTGGCCGGAACCCACCCTGCTCTGGGCGAAGCCTGCCCGGCTGATCGATGAAAGCCGTAAGCCTCGCCGCCATAAGGGACAGATACATCTTACCCAGACAGCTCAGAATCGCGATGTCTCTCCAATTTTCCGGATCGGTTGGGTCGCCTCCTTTTGGGATGTTGACGATAATCGCTTTGCCCCAGTCGCTGGGGGTGTATTCGCACGATTTCAACCAGTTGAAGAAGCGCACCAGAAAGCTCACAATCCGCGTGCCTCCGTACTTGAGCATCTCGTTCTTGATCTTATCCGGTGAGCACGCTTTGTGATTCTGGAGATTTTCCTGGCAGAGCTCCACTTCCTTCTCGGTGTAATCATAGTCCAGCGGGCCCGTCTCAGTCCGGATCTCCTCGGCTTGCGCCATGGCCTCGAATTGGTCGCGCAGGTTGTCGTTATACTGGAAGGTTTCGCGGGCCTTCCGCTCGGGCTCAATCCGCGCTGCTTCCTCATCAGAACCGACGTCCTCTACACATGCATCCTCCAAAAACTGGTTTTCTTTGGGGACCACCATACGTCGGCGGTATTCTTCCCATTCTTGTAGTTTTTCCCGGAGTGTGCATGCCAGAGTGCCATCGGGCTTCCGAACAGGAGCAGAAGCGTTCGACCGCCGAACCCCGCCCAAACGCTTTGACAGCTTCCAGTACGTGGCCATGGTAGCGCTCCTGAAGTTGGCAGCGGTGTCATTCTGGACCCGCTTCCACGCTTGCTCCTTCTTCTCCTTGCATAACCTTCTGACCGCCTTCCTCGCTTCTTTATATCTTTGCCAGGCCTCTCGGTTGGCCTCATTCCTTCGCCAGAGGCCGTATGCCTCTCTCCGTCGCGCAATCGCTTCCCTAAGACTCTCATCAAACCATGCATTAGTAAACCCTGGCCTAATCACCCGAACTCCCAAGACCTTCACGGCTGCGCCCGTGAAAGCTCGGACCACTAAGCTAGCGACCCTATCTACCTCCTGCTGAAGCTCATCCGGGTCCTCCACTGCTGATAGGTCTGGGAGGCCATCTGGCAACAGCCCCGATATACCAGCTGCAAAGGTCTCGTCGTACTTCAACCTAAGCTTAGACAGCTCACTCTCCTTACCCTCAACTACCCTGCCTATCAAGCGCTCTGCCTTGAATGCTTTGTACCTCTTTACCTGCTTTTTGGGGGTGGCTGTCCCCCCCAGACCAGTTCCGCCCACACAGCTTTGTGGTCGGTATCAAGGTCTACCTCGTCGACGCCGAAGCTTGCCTCCTCCGCCAGCTCGGAAGAGACGCAGATGTAATCCAGTAGATGCCTTCGTCCACCTACATTTTCCTGCCTAGACCACCAATATTTGTCCCCCCGTGGTTGCGAAAACCCACTGAGATTGCGCAACCCCGTGGCAACAAGCATCGCAGCCAGCAACTCACCATTCTCACTCCTAACCCCTCTACCCCTCCCATCTATCTCGCCAAAGAGGCCCACCACTCCCTCCTCCCGCGCTATTCTGGCGCCAGCTTAGCATTAGCATCACCAACCGTAACCACATGACCTTTGGTGGCGAAGTAGGAGACGGCCGCCTGCCACGCCTCATAGGCTGCAATAGATTCCTCTCGTTGATTTTCTTGGGGGAAGTAGCCGTTGCCGACGAACACATCCGACGCCGTTGCGCTCCCAGACGACAGCCTCACCCACAATTGCTGTGGGTGTGGAACAGGCGCCTGTACAATGGTAGCGCACGGTGCCAGATAGTTGGCCACCAACGTCAAGACTCCCCCCAAGAGACGCGAGCCCGCACCAGTTGCAGCCGCTTTGCCGAGGACTGCGAAGCCGTCGACTTGGAGCTTCTCCACCTTCTGCGACGATAGGTTGTGCTCCTGGACTCCGACGATCACCCAGCCTCGCTCCTTGTAGTGCTCCGGCCATTCCCCAAAGCCTGGGCTATCCGCACCCACTTTGCCTTGCCAATTATGTGATGCCACCCTCAGTGGGAAGCCTTTCACAAATTGGGAAGAACGAAGCTGATGCCGATGCCTGCGCTTCGGTTGAGCCCGCCTGGAGCCCTCCGCCACCCTCCACGGCCCATCCTGCACCCTCCGCCCCAGCTCCTCCAGCTCCCGCATCCCGCCCCACTCCGCCAAGGGAGATTCACCGCTTGAGGCTTCGCCCTGGGGCTCGTCGACTTCCACGTCGAGCACCCAGTAGCCAAATCCCTGCTTGCGAAGCTCCCTCTGCATCTCTACATACTGGGCACCCCCCCGTGCAGCCCGCTGCTTCTCTCTTTCCCGGAAAGTCCTACCCGTCGCAACGTGAACCTTTCCCGTGAAGAACTTACGCTCCCGCAGCAGCCGCACCATCTTCTCCGCCTCCTCACAAGACGCACATTTAATCCGCAAATGTCGCCCACTACCTCTGCCCGCGAATTCCACCTCGACTTCCCCGAGACCGAGAATTCGGAGCTCTCGCGCCATGACCACTGTCTGAGAGACATGCGATAGCCCCCATACTATGCAACATCTCTTATCCAGCTCATTTCGTACCTTCCTCCGCCACCTCCTCGGTGGCGGTACCGCTTGCCACACGCCGTGACCAGACCTTTCCGGACGTGACTTCTCTTCCGAGGTTGGGGAGGGTGATCGAGATGCAGCAGGATTGCTGGCTCTACGTGATTCAGGTTGCCCGTCAGGTACGCGAGCACTCGACCACCCCACCCCGGCCGAGTAGCCATCGCCACCCGCAGGCGCACTCCCACGGGGAACGTCTAAACCTGAAGGATTACCGCCTTGACCCATAGGGCCAGCACTAGCGGCCGCGCTCTTCGCATAAGAACCTGACATAAGTGGTATGGGACCCCGGTGCCGCATTGATCGAGTTGTAAACTCGATAAATGAGGACCCAGGTGGGGTTATTTAAAGCTCAAACCTTAAAAAGCATACGTGTACGTATGTATAGGAATACACACAAACACTCACCTGCATCCGTAACCAGGCACGAGGCAGACCCGCTGTGCATCATCGAGGTAGGTGTCGTGGCAAACCACCCTGCGTCCGATAAACGCTGCAAGTGAGTCATCTACCGAGAGCACAGAGTGACAGGCCCGTGCACGTGTACCCACCACCCCATAACCCTCCGCCAGAGCAACCCCATGGCATCCGCAGGATGAGCACGAAGAGTGCTGAGAGAGAGGGTGAGCCAGGAGCCCCGCTCCGGTCCGTCGTTACTTTGGTCATTTAGTCGTTTCAAGGCTTGTGGTAAGGTGTAGGGCCTCTCGCCTTCGTACAAACTCCGACCGACAGTAGTTTGGTTGACCATCCTTCGCGGTGACCCTCTGAACACAACCCCCTCCCCCAGTGCCCACCCCTTGTGATTCCAGAGGCCACCCCGAGCCAAGAGCCATGAGTATGATGAGCAACTCACATGAGTTACTCTCAGTAATTGGGACCCGTCTCATAAATCAATGGAACGCTTATCGTGCGCCCCTCATAGGCTCAGCCCGCCCATGTGAAAGCTAGGCCTCGCCCAAAGCAAAGCAAAGCAAAGCAACAACAACAAAAAAAGAAAAGAAAAAAAAAAAAAAAAAAAAAAAAAAAAAAAAAAAAAGAAAAAAAAAGAAAAAAAAAAAAAAAAAAAAAAAAAAAGAGAGAGAGAGAGAGAGAGAGAGAGAGAGAGAGAGCGAGCGAGAGCGAGGCCGCCGTGGCTCGCCCGCAATCCAGCTGGGTGCACCTCGTCACAACCACTCATCGGCGTGAGCTCATAGCTGTGTGCGACATAGGTACAAGAGCAAGAGGAGAAACAGTGTGCCAGCGTGGATGTGTGGGTGAGGCAGTGCGGTGAGGCAAAGCAGCGATGCCAGTCGAATCCCTGGAGACGGAACCTAGCATCAAAAACATCGTATAAGTCTACCCCAGGCCTCCATCCACCGAGTGGTGAGCTCGATAAAAGAAGACCCGAGTGGGGTTATTTAAAGCTCAACCCTTAAAAAAGCATAAACATGTACGCCGCCAGGAACCCAACAACAATAACATAGCAGCCAGGAACCCAACAACAATAACATAGCAGCCAGGAACCCAACAACAATAACATAGCAGCCAGGAACCCAACAACAACAACATAGCAGCCAGGAACCCAACAACAATAACATAGCAGCCAGGAACCCAACAACAATAACATAGCTTCCGTAACCAGCCTTCAGGAACCCGCCTCAGTTACCCGCCCCCGTAACCAGGCCAGAGACGTGACGTACTATGCATCATTGAGGTGTCGTGGCAAGCCACCCTGCGTCCGATAGAAGCTACAAAAGAGTCATCTACCGAGAACACTAAGTGACAGGCCCGGTCACATGCACCCAACACGTCCCGACCCTCCGCCAGAGCATCCCCATGGCATCCGCAAAGTGAGCACGAGGGGTTCTGGGAGAGAGGGTGAGTCAGGAGCCCCGCGTCCAGGCAGTCGCTACTGTGGCAGTTGAGTGATTTCAAGGCTTGTGGAAATGTGTGGAGCCTGTCGCCTTCATTCCCACTCATACCGACAGTAGTTTAGTTAACCAACCTGTCCAGTGACCCACTGAGCCCAACCCCCTCCCTCAGATAACCCCCACCCCCGCACCCCGAGTGATACCAGAGGCCACCCCGAGCCAAGAGCCGTGAGCGTGGTGAGAGAGCTTCTCTCAGTAAAAGTTTCCGTCTCATGAATCAGTGGAGAACTGATTATGTACCCCTCATAACAAGCTGCCAACGGCCCCAACCCCGCCGTGTGGCGGTGACACCCAACCATGTATTGGTGCCCCCCAAAATAATAATAATAATAATAATAATAATAATAACAATAGCAATAATAATAATAATAATAATAATAATAATAATAATAAAAATAATAATAATAATAATAGTGCTTCTCTGTCAATGGCTGATGCATTTCTGCACATGCGCCTCCATCGTCTCACCCGTGAGGGGAGTACGAAGAATTGACGATAGGCTCTAATGACACCCCCGCACGGGGTTCCAACACTTCCAGACGGACCGGTATGTTCAATGAAAATACTGGTGGCACCGACGGGAATCGAACTGGCGACAGGGCCCACATGGTAGAACTTGACCACTGGGCTATCACGGTGTCCATAATAATAATAATAATAATAATAATAATAATAATAATAATAATAATAGTAGTAGTAGTAGTAGTAGTAGTAGTAGTAGTAGTAGTAGTAATAATAATAATAATAATAATAATAATACTATATCTGAGGCGTACTGATGCAGCTAATGGCATATCCTCAACGGACATAAGCCTCCAATACCCTTGTTCGAGGTCCTCCACCCCCCGTGTCAGTCTCTCGCCTGATGATCGAGGCCACCGATGGAGCTCCTGAGGGCAAGACTG
>WBZZ01003173.1:0-2500 GCA_019918135.1 Paulinella micropora | reverse complement strand
TTCGCAAGTTGGATGGTCAGTATTAATGTTTACCGTTAGTAGTTACTTTTATAAGTGGGACTCGTCGTGACTTAACAGTGAAGTATTCAAGTTATCAAGTTCGTATACTACCGGGTCGAACTTTCATGACCGTAGCCTACGGTTCTAGTCAATAAGTGTAACGGACGTAACTTGGCTGACATTATGAAAGTTGGCCGCTCATCCAGAATGAGACAATACTTGAATCATTCGGCCCTGAGCCCGGTAGTACGGTAACCTGAGTTCAACGTGACAGTTATGACTGCGCACTGGTGATTTTCATTCAGTTTGGCAGTGCGCTACTGCCTCTGAGCTGTCAGTTGAGGCGGGCCGCGTCTGCTATTCCGCCGTGACTCAGTACCGTTCAAGCGCGGATTAAAGTGTCGATTGTGCACTTGAAAAAAAACACACATACACACACTTGCCATTGAAAATGGACGGCCCGCGGCTATGTAACAAAAAACCATGGAAAAGCACGGTAAATACTACGGAGCACAACTTTTCCCAACTCACTTAATTCAGTGGTTTGTCAAGACTACTTGGTATCGGGGCCGTTCAAACCGATTCAGTGAAGATGAGTTCTGAAAGCTCTTCGGGTGACTTGAAACTTGATTTAGTGAATATGGTAAAGTTTGATGACTCGAATGGCAAAGCCGACATTGTTGGAACTAGTTGAATAATTAATTAATAGTTATGGACCGGCCGTATCGGAGTAACGGTGTCGTTAGAGCCATTACTTATGCCGGATCCGGCCAGTCAAGTTACGTGGCGCGTCTGTTGGCGCCTTTTCTCATTAAAGTTGTTGTAGTGTGTTGAGAGTGTAGTAGCTATCATAGATTGCTTTATTAATAACAGTAGTCTAATAGCCTACGGTTATCGAGCCTTGATTTGCAGGCATCACCCCCCGGATAGCCGGTAAAAAGTACCTTTTCCTGGTGACAGGTGCACCAGCTTATTTTTCAGTATTATTTGTCCAGATTGGACCTGATGCCATTTTATTCCTGGTCTGTTGCCGTTTTCCTTTTTCGGCTTCACTGAGCTAATACAACGAGACATCATTCTCATTCTTGAGGACTGTGTTTGGTTGTATTACCGACTTTTTACGAGCTATCGTTGGGGGCATTACATTTGGAGTCCACATCACTAGGGTGATTTCTTTCTGCTTTGCCACACAGGCAACAGAGTGAATTTTCACTGACCTGTCTCACACGGGGACATCAGACGAAAACAAATACTCCAACATCGCTCCCTCATAACTCTTTCACAAAACAAATAATTTGATTGGTCTCAAGCAGGTGTCTCGTATCCTCTGGCCCAATCCATATCTGTGTGCTCACAAGGAGACATCAGATACAAACTCTCTGTCGTTCTTGCTGTTCTCACACAGAGACCAAGAAGAAGGAGGTGGACAGAAAAGTGAAGGAACACACACAAAACACAAACAAGCATAGGGACAGGAGCACAACACTCTACCCTTCTAGTTTGTGCATTTATCTGCATTATCTCACACATACGTCAGAGTATTTTTGCAACTCTCTGATCGTTTTCTAAAGGTAGGTCTGAGAACCTATCCGACCGACTGTCGACTTCTCAAGGAGAGCTTTTCTAGCTTCTCTATTACTATCTGTGTGTAGGTCCAAGTGCCTCATACTAGATACATATAGAAAAGAAGGAGGAGAAAGTAATCTGAGTAAGGAGATCAAGAAATCGGAGAAAGTCTCAAAGACTATTTTTCTCAAACAAAAACAAACTACAAACAGTGTTTCATAGAGGACAGGGAATCTTATCCTACCCTCTCTATTAGTTTCTCTCTTCACTAGTCAATCGACTGAAGGAGGAACAGAACACAAACGAACAAAAACCAAACATAGGAGCTGACACTGTCCTCCTGTTGATCACTACTACGACATCATGTCGACAGAGACCGCCGAAGTGAGTGAATTCTCGGAGGCAGAACAAAGAAGAGAAGAAGAAGAAGCAGAAGGAGGAGGAGGAAGAGGATTGAATGAAGGAGGAGGAGGAGGATTGAATGAAGATGGAGGAGGAGAAAGCGGACAAGACGACGAAGAAGAAGAAGGAGAAGAAGGAGTAGGTGGAGGAACAGAGATAAGTAGACGAAGAGTAGTAAGAGTAGGAAGACTAGGAGGAGTAGGAGGACGAGGAGGAGGAGGAGATGAAGGAGTAGGAGGAGGAGTAGAAGAGGGCTGGAAGATATGGAGGAGACGAAGATGAAGGAGGATTTCAACGGGAGGAGGAGGACGAAAAGTGATTGACTTGATTCATAGTGATGGAGAGGAGATCACAGTGGAGGAACAACAGTGGGTGCAAGACCACTATGACCTCACTAAAGAAGAGTTCGATAACAGGATGGGGGTAGGGAAGGATACCTATGTGTGGATCCCTCAGGAACAAAGAAGAGAGAAAAGTCGTGCTAAAAGGGATGTCTATATCCCATTATCAAACACAGCACAGCTCCTCGGCA
>WBZZ01003172.1:22500-81779 GCA_019918135.1 Paulinella micropora | reverse complement strand
CAAATAATTTGATTGGTCTCAAGCAGGTGTCTCGTACCCTCTAGCCCAATCAGTATCTGTGTGCTCACAAGGAGACATCAGATACAAACTCTCTGTCGTTCTTGCTGTTCTCACACAGAGACCAAGAAGAAGGAGGTGGACAGAAGAGTGAAGGAACACACACAAAACACAAACAAGCATAGGGACAGGAGCACAACACTTTACCCTTCTAGTTTGTGCATTTATCTGCATTATCTCACACATACGTCAGAGTATTTTTGCAAATCTCTGATCGTTTTCTAAAGGTAGGTCTGAGAACCTATCCGACCGACTGTCGACTTCTCAAGGAGAGCTTTTCTAGCTTCTCTATTACTATCTGTGTGTAGGTCCAAGTGCCTCATACTAGATACAATATAGAAAAGAAGGAGGAGAAAGTAATCTGAGTAAGGAGAACAAGAAATCGGAGAAAGTCTCAAAGACTATTTTTCTCAAACAAAAACAAACATACAAACAGTGTTTCATAGAGGACAGGGAATCTTATCCTACCCTCTCTATTAGTTTCTCTCTTCACTAGTCAATCGACTGAAGGAGGAACAGAACACAAACGAACAAAAACCAAACATAGGAGCTGACACTGTCCTCCTGTTGATCACTACTACGACATCATGTCGACAGAGATCGCCGAAGTGAGTGAATTCTCGGAGGCAGATCAAAGAAGAGAAGAAGAAGAAGCAGGAGGAGGAGGAGGAAGAGGATTGAATGAAGGAGGAGGAGGAGGATTGAATGAAGGAGGAGGAGGAGATGAAGGAGTAGGAGGAGGAGTAGAAGAGGGCTGGGATGATGAAGGAAGATATGGAGGAGACGAAGATGAAGGAGGATTTGAACAAGAAGAGACGGGAGGAGGAGGAGCATATGGTAATCCCTTACCACCTGCCTACACGGGAGGAGGAGGACGAAAAATGATCGACTTGATTCATAGTGATGGAGAGGAGATCACAGTGGAGGAACAACAGTGGGTGCAAGACCACTATGACCTCACTAAAGAAGAGTTTGATAACAAGATGGGGGTAGAGAAGGACACCTATGTGTGGATCCCTCAGGATCAAAGAAGAGAGAAAAGTCGTGCTAAAAAGGATGTCTATATCCTATTATCAAACACAGCACAGCTCCTCGGCAAACTGGTCTCTGATCCAGAAGAGAGAAAGAAGATACAGCATATCAAGTTTGGGGACACACACACCCACCTTGAATTACTCGATGCTATCTTTGGGGTGTACACTCAAACCCTGATTTGGGAACGTACATACGGCCCACGATGTGAGGGTTACCTCCAGTACACAAACCCAAGAGCAACGGCCAGATTCCTCGCGACTGGTCAGGAGGCAGTCGATGTAACAAAAATGAAGACCAATCTGGGTTCGAAAAACTCGAGTGGCATATTTCATTTTTTTTACAATGGAAATAAAGGCCTTGGAGGAGGGGAAGGCAGAGATGGAAAAAAGCATTAAGGCAGCAGGAGAAACTCATCCTGTGATTGATGAGTTAGAGAAGACCGACAGAGTTCTGACCAAGATCAGACTGTTGATGGGTGCGTTACTGCACAAGGAGGCATGGAAGAGATGGATTCCTACCAAGGATCACTCTGTCCTTAAATCACTTAGTAACGCACCACCGGTCGCCAACAAAGCAGGTGTTGACCAATATGTGGAGAAATATAATTTTCTCAGATCTGCTTCTGAATTGGTGGCCTTTATCACTCATGCTCAAAAGCTGGTGATATCTGAGAAGAAGAAGGCGAAAGAGAATGAGGAGTTCGAGAAGACGATGAGACTGGAAAGAATGAAAGCAAAAGTGAGTGGTGCAAAGACACACCCTCCGACATATTTGACCCCACCAGCTCCTGCCCACCAGCCCCTGCACCCTCGGGCTCAACTACGGTGGTGGTCACAAACACGGAGAAGAAGGACAGACAGAACATCATAAATGCCTTCAAGGGAAGAAAGGAGGAGTGGCAAGTCTCATGCTATATGCCAAGACGAGCTCAGACAAAGACTCTGATGCTTCGCTTTTGAGCAAGCTCAAAGAGATCAATGCCTGCATGAAGGCTTTTCCTTGCGACGAAACGCAGGAATACGAGGCCCTTGTTACTGTTTTTGACCAATCTCTAGTCTCGGAGGGATTTGATCTGACACAGTACAAGTTTTTGAGAAAGAAGGAGGAGATTAAGAGAAACAATGCAACAGGCCTAGACGCTCAGTGTGAACTGGCGGTGGCCACACTCATTTCATATTTTCAATCTCATGGATACCAGCATCTCTGCACTGGTACTCTCATAGGATTTGAAATCTTTGAGACAGTGGCGATGAGTTTGAGGAGTGCTGTTGGCTTGGCGGCGACCCTTACGGAGGTAGTTTCCTCCTATGGGCTATTCTATGGCCGCAAGTCGATCATCCTCTATTTCTTTTCGGCGTTACACACAGTTAACCCGAGTAAGCTTACTCAGCTCATACAACAATGCTCGACGTTTAGCTCAGTGAAGTCCAAGAACTTCCTCGAGACACACGTGTTCGAAAATACGGTTCAAAGCGTTGCTCCGTCAGCACTGTTTCAAGAAGTGATGAGTGCATGCTCAAACATGGACTCGCTCACGGAGGCACATACGGCACAGGCAGGCGGTGTACCTGTTGGCGCACAAGCCACGTACACAAACAGAGTTGCCGGTTGGAAGAGACAGAGAGAGCCAGACCTGAAGACCGCATGTTGGAGGTGGTTCGCGGGCTTGCAGTGTAAGGCACAGATGGAGAACAGAGACTGCTCTTTCAATCATGATAGGCAGAACCCAACAGCAAGGGCAAATTTTCTGAGCAGGACGGAAGGCAAGGAACCGGGCCTTTTCAATATGCTTCAGATTGCCGCTGTGAACGAAGGTTGGTATGCCAATATGTGTGATGATGAGGAGTTACGAGAGGCAATCATTACCTACATGAAGAGGATGAAGGAGAAGAAGGAGGAAAGGGAGAGACAAAAGAACTTAAAGGCCTCTCAAAGAGGACGAGAAGGAGGAGCAGGAGCAGGAGGACGAGGAGGAGGAGGAGGAGGACGAGGACGAGGAACATGGAGAGGAGCCTCGAGGTGGCAGGGAACCCCTCAGAGAGGAAGAGGAGGAGGTCGGGGATATACCCCTTATGGAGGGAGAGCTGTTCGAGCTCCAGCCCCCCACCCAGAGGAGGAGGAGGCTCGTGGGCAAGCTCCAACCCAAATTTCGGTCGAGCTCAGGCCTACAACACTGCCTCGGAGACCGATACGTCATCCTACCCGGACACTACTCAAGGTAATCGTTTCGAGGTGGTGGAATGACTGGAGGGGGAAGAAGAGAGGAAGGAGAAGACTGTGAAGTTTAACCCTAAAGTCACAGTGCTTTCTAATGCTGTTGTGCAGACTGGGCCAACGCTTCCTCTATGTGAAAACAAAGATGTGGGTACACAGAGACTGCAGCCCCAAGGTAGTCTCATACCCGTTCATACAGCACGGTTACCAATGATAACTGATGCAAATAGGAAGGCGAGACTTGCGATGGAGGCGAGGAGGCCAATGGCAGACGTATCGCCTCGGCCAAGCAAACAACCACGAACAGACTCAATGTCTACGGTCGCGGCGGGTGGCGAGCAAAAAGACAATGTGTGTACTCAAGTACCACAAGACAATGTCGCTCAAATAGTAAACGCACCAGTACCGCAGAATAATAAAAATGTTAATGAGGTGAAGCAGGAGGAGAAGAAGGAGGAGTTGAAAAACTTAGAGACAAGACTCCAAAATTTGGAACGTAAAGTTCTTGTTCTCGCAGCCAATATACACAGGCCCGATGCTCTGTGTTATACGGAACTTTATTGTGAAACATTGAAGACAATATTAAAAGTTGGTAATGATACGATGGCGAATATTAATATTGTCGGCCGGAAGTTTTTTAATCGATACCGGGACTGGGTGGACGGAAATATGAAAAAGTCAACGGGCACTCTCAAAGGAGTGAGCAGCCGGACGGATATCACGGGAATCATCACACTGACCTTTAAATTGAAATCCGCACGAGTATACCGTATGGACCTCTATGTCGTCCCCGGTTACCACGGGTCAATATTACTATCGTATGACCAATTGGCTACGATGGGGGCTGTGATTGATTGCGCCGCACGGCGAGTGATATATGGAGTAAAAAGAGGAGAAGAGAACGATATTGATCCCTTCAACGCTACTGACTCTTATGAGGCTTATGAGCTGAGTCTAGCGACGGATCACAAAAAGATGGCCATCGCACATGAGGCACTTGAGGTGTACGTTCACCCCCATGTCGTAAGACCGGATGAACTGTCCTGGACCGACAATTGGGAATCCCAAGTGTGCACTGTCACAGTTCCGACATGCCATTGGGACAAAAAGTCTATTGATGACTTAATCGAGAAGCGAAAGGAGGAGATTATATGTGTCGCACAAAGAAGCCCGTCGTTGGCGAGATTCGCGGAAGGAGTAGGAACAGATGTCCATATTACTAACGGATACTGTTTCCATGCGAAAGTAGGAGAAGAAAAAAGGGAGGCGTTTGTACCAAGGAGAACGGGGCGAATCCCGGATACTCCACCAGAAACTATTAAAAGTTTTATTACTGATTTCTGGGGTGACGAGCCCACGTGGCCGCGTTCACTGTCTGAAGTGAAGAAATGCTTACGGACTTTATTCGAAAATAATAAGCCGTATACTATTATCCTGCCATATAATGAGAAGGCGATATGGGCGCAGGAAATAAGGGACCGGCTTATTGATCATCCTATACCGGTACCCTCTCGCAAGCAACAGCTAGTGGTGGCTTGTCGTATGGGAACTCGTGAGCAGAGCAGTGCATACAAGCGGAAGCTCAGAGACCTCGACAAGTTGAAATTGATACCGCAAGCATTCACATGCTTTGATGGTTTTTACACCCGTAAAGCTCCTTTGCAATACGCGAGACTCATTGACATGCTGGTGGAGCTCGGTAAAGATGATGAGCCGGACACGGTCACGTATGAAAAGACGGGCCTAGATGATGTCTCGGAAGAGGACTTAGGCTTGGAGGAGGACAGAGAACCCCTCAAGCAGCATAAGCAGATGTCTGATGAAGATTTTCAAGAGGCGGCGCGGAAAATATTGGAAGAAGGAGTAGGCACGGAGAAGGAGAAGGAGCTTTTAAAAGCCAAATTAGAGGCGAACAAGGAAATTTTTGACCCTCCACATGCAGGTGGTGTCAAGCCTGAAGATTTCACTGCGGTTATTTACAAAATACCGGGTGCGGAGCCGTCACCGGCACCACGAAGGGCGAATTTGAGTATACATGAGGCGAAGATAGCGGAGGAGCTAGCAAGACAGCTGCTCAATGAGGACTTTATTGAGAGATCAACATCTCAATAGTCTCACAACCGAGAATAGTGCCGAAGCCAGGAGGAGAATGGCGCCTGACAGTTAACTATGCTCGTGTTAACAAGGTGCTGGAGGAAGAGAGAATTCCTCTCCCGACATTAGAAGAAGGAAGGAGAGTACTGCGGAATGCAAAATTCTATTCGGTCATTGACCTTAAGAATGGCTTCTGGCAGATACCACTGGAGGAAAAGTCCAGATGGCTGACGGCGTTTGTGGTGGGTATGGAAATATACCAATAGAAAGTGCTTCCGATGGGCCTCAAGCAAGCCCCAGGACTTTTCCAGAAGGCGATGCAGAGATGTTGAGCAGTCAGTACGATGATTTGTCTGACGGTGGCTTTATGAGAAGGCGGGGACAGAAGGCGGGAGAATATGCATTTTGCTATATCGATGACATTATCGTATACTCTAACACAATGGAGGAGCATATCGATCATTTGTCCGATATATTCAGGCGCATCGGAGCTTTTGGCCTGAAGTGCAATCTAAAGAAGTGTCAACTTGCCAAGACGAGTGTGACATACTTAGGGTACGAGATCTCCCATAATCGAGTCTCGATATCCAAAGAGAAGAGGGAGGAGATTATGAATCGACCGATACCGAAGAACCGCACTGAATTGCACTCATTCCTTGCGATGGCGCAATACTATAGCCAGTTTATACCCGATTGGGGTGCAACACGGGCTAAGTTGGAGAAAATGATAGATTTTGGAGACTTTGAGAAGTGGGACGAAGAGGCTTTGCAAGCGTTTCATGCGCTCAAAGATCTCATTTACAAAGACCCGAAAGACGGAGGACTGGTGTTAACGATGCCCGACTTTACGAAACAATTCGTAGTCGATACAGACGCATCTAAGTTTGCGATTGGGGCTGTATTACAACAAGAGGATGAGGAGAAGAAATTACGCCCAATCATGTTTATTAGTAGGAAGTTGTGTGCGGCGGAGAGAAACTATTGCACAAGGCAAAGAGAGGCGTTGGCGGTAGTATGGGCCCTCAAGAGGCTCAGAGAGTATTTGTGGGGAGGACCTCAATTTACTGTCAGAACTGATCATCATAACCTGTTATGGTTGATGAATCATGAACAGACGGGACGGCTGGCGCGGTGGCAAGCGTTCTTGTCTTGTTTCGATTTTACAATGGTCCATCTACCGGGAAAGCGAAATGTGGTCGCTGACAGCCTCTCTAGGCTAGAGTTTAACTCAGAAGTATCGGCGTTGGTGTCCACGGTGGAGATGGAAGACTTGTCCACTGACAAGGTGTATGAGGTCAGCCACATTGAGGCGATGGAGATGGCGAGTGGAGTCCGATATGACCGCACAGGTCTACGGTACAGTCCACAAGGCCCGGATCACGGGATATGTTGTGAGCTACATACCCAGGAGGACGCTGAGTGGTCCTATGAGGTATATGAGAATGCGAAGGCGAACATAAGAGAGGAAGAGGAGACGCAGGAAGTTTATGCGGAGCCTCCTCAAGAGCGGAGAAGTGACCTAGACGATGACCCGGAAAGAATCGGGGTACGGCTAGAAGATGGTACTATCCATAGTCGCCTACCGCATGGAGGCAACAACAGGCTCAAGATCCGGAGTTTAAAGAACTGATACAGTTATATCAGAACCCGGATGAGCTACGGATGACGAAAGCGATCAAAGATCAGATGAAGGAGATGGGATGGAGAGATGGTCTACTGTGGTACAAGGGCCTTCACGGTCGCTATGCGTCACAGCCGGACAAATGGACCCTTTGGGTACCGGAGAGTCTGAGACGATTTATATTTGTCGCAGCCCACAATTGCACACTTTTGGCGCATCCGGGTCGACAACGAACTCATATGTTCGTAGCGAGGCGATTCTGGTGGAAGAAGATGAAGGAGGAGATAGATCAGGCGGTGGATGCATGCATCCCGTGCAAGATAAACAAAACACCACTGAAGGCAAATTTCGGCCTGATTGGCGAATTTCCTCTTCATGCGGGGATGTTTGAGTTTATACACATTGATCATGTGGGACCTTTCCCAGAATCGAAGGATGGTTACAAATACCTCCTTACGGCTATTGACAGAGCCACCAACTATGTGTGGATCATCCCTGTCAAAGACGTTACCGGCAAGACGACGGCCGAGGCGCTGATCGATAGGATCATCTCACAGATCGGAGTACCAAGAAAGATATGTTCTGATCGAGGCTCGGACTTTAATAGCGAGGTCATCGACAAACTATCTAAGTATTACGGGATGAAATGGCAATATGTTACTGCCTATAACCCGCGAGCAAATGGGAAAATCGAGCGGGTACACAGACCCCTCAAAGCCTCGCTAAAGATGTATTGCACGAAGAAGGAGAATCAAAGAGCATGGGTCGAGGCAGCACCATCATTTGCGTTTGCAATGAACTGTCTACCCTCTACGGCGTTAGGAGGCTCGAAGAGCTCAATCTCGCCATATCAGTTAGTATATGGGCGTGAGCCTGATATCCCGACTTCGCTCCTTCACCCAAAAGACACTTGGGCGGATGCGGATGAGTTGTTTGGGATGAGACTTAGAGTGAAGATGGAGGCGGAACAAATAGTCAGGGCGCATAGAGGGCGGAGCGCCGAAAGACTGATGCTGAAGGGGTGCGACAAGCGCACTTGGATCAGATCAAGTTTCAGGTCGGGGATATTGTACTATTGTACCATCCTCAGGTCCCGAAGGGAGTCAGCTCTAAGCTGTCCACTCACTGGAAAGGACCATATCAAATCATGGAACAGACGGGACCTCTAAACTACAAGATCAGGGGTAGAGGAAAGGTGCAAATTGTGAATGTAAGAAGGCTGATTAAGTATGATCCCTTCTTACTGGAAGATGAATCCGTTGAGGAGGCGCTAAAACGGATGAAAGATGATTTCAAAGAGGTGCCGCCCATCCACAAGGAGGCTGGCATAGACCAAGAAGATGCTTATCGGGCACCGATAGCTGAGAAGGAGGAGAGTGAGGTGGACAGCAAGGAGAAGACTGACCGCATAAGCGCGGTGGGGACTCAGTCTAAGTCTCCGCGAGAGCATAGCGGAAAGAAGGAGAAGATCACAGAGGCGCAGCTAAGGAGAGCGCGGAATGATCTTATCAACGACCAACAGAGGAAGGCGATGAGGTCAACGAGATCAAAAGACGTCCACCAGGAGGAGGAGGGGACGGACACTGACCCAAACGCGGGCAACGTTGAGATTGTCCATGAGCGATGGAAGGAAGGCGATGCGATAGCAACCATCGCATGGGTGAAAGATGCTTTCTATCTGATGAGACCAGCGGAACAACATGTCGCTGATGACACTCTCTCAGACTTATACTTGATGCGGGTCGTGGCGGTCCCACGACAGATGCGTGTCACACGGACACTCAAAATATCATCAGCCGCAAAGATAGTACAACCGATACTCCAGTTTTGGAGAAGTATGGACCCGGTTGAGGATCCAAAGGCAAGACATTATCTGCCAGTATATAAAGACGCAAAAAGTCTCGAGACATGGGATGATACAATTACTCCCAGAGACAAGGATTACACTGCGTGGACCATTCAGACACTGCCAAGAGGAGTGCTTGATGTCCCTTTTGAATTATCGTTGGGCGGAATCCCTAATAAGATCTGGGACATTCTCGAACAGTCAAAGTTCGATCTGACTTTTGTTGGTGGTCCTCCACCAGGCAAAGAAATCCGCGCCAGACGACGAAGGCAGTGACAAAGAAACTATTTTTCTTTATGAGTCTCAAATAAACTGATTGATTGCCCACGGCGTATCATGATTTGATCATGCATCATCAGTTATCAATATGAATATTAAAAAGACTCAGTGATATAACTTGGCATTCGATCGCAACGTACGAGTGCGAAAGGTCGATCGACGATGATACTACACCGTATACGGGGATCGCTAGTGTATTGAGCGATGGTGTTCCCGGGTATGACCCTTTCCAAGTCCTGGGATGATGTTCTCGAAAATGAAATGTTCTCTGAAACTTTCATTAAATTATTTTTTACGATAGATTATATACTGTCGTACCTGAGCACGGTCAATCTCTACTTGTGTCGGTATATCGCAGGGTCGGGTACATACACCTCGACTTCGGATATAGCTACTAGGACTGGCCCCCTAATACTATATCATAGGATATCCGCCTTATACAAGGGTATGTCATTAAAAAAGACAACGTACTTACGATCTCCCTGTTAATAATAATAATAATAATAATAATAGTGCTTCTCTGTCAATGGCTGATGCATTTCTGCACATGCGCCTCCATCGTCTCACCCGTGAGGGGAGTACGAAGAATTGACGATAAGCTCTAATGACACCCCCGCAAATAATAATAATAATAATAATAATAGTGCTTCTCTGTCAATGGCTGATGCATTTCTGCACATGCGCCTCCATCGTCTCACCCGTGAGGGAGTACGAAGAATTGACGATAAGCTCTAATGACACCCCGCAAGGCAGTTCCAACACTTCCAGACGGGCCGGTATGTTCAATGAAAATACTGGTCCAGAAATAGATAATAATAATAATAATAATAATAATAATAATAATAATAATAATAATAATAATAATAATAATAATAATAATAATAATAATAAGAAGGAGATCAAGGGGGGAATACAGCACCACGTTGCTTGTATTTTTTATTAATAGTACGTTTGTTCTTGACATACTGCAGAAAAAAAAATTGAGGGGAAGGAGATCAAAATTTACAAGAAAGGCTAGAGAATCCGCTTTGACGTGCCGTATGAGGATATATTTATTGTCTTTTAGCGTCTATCCGTGGGTCGATGCGCTGTGTGGCATGACTCCATAGCGCATACTATTTGCAGAAAGAAATCAGAAGGTGTATGACGAAAATGCTATTTCAGTCATAAAATCGGGAGGGGGTACTGTAGGCATCACCCCCGGATAGCCGGTAAAAAGTACCTTTTCCTGGTGACAGGTGCACCAGCTTGTTTTTCAGTATTATTTGTCCGGATTGGACCTGATGCCATTTTATTCCTGGTCTGTTGCCGTTTTCCTTTTGGCTTCACTGAGCTAATACAACGAGACATCATTATCATTCTTGAGGACTGTGTTTGGTTGTATTACCGACTTTTTACGAGCTATCGTTGGGGGCATTACAACAAACATCGCTGTCGGCTACGATATCCACGACTGCTACATAGTCGGATATACTCAGGGCTCTGACTCAGAGGGTTTTAAATACATAGCTGGTAAAGATTGTATAAGTCAATTCGTTGACCTACTAATAAAACGAGGCGACCTTATAAAAGCAGGATGGGTGCCGAAGGACAAAAAGGACAAACCGCCAGTTCTATATGTTAATGGTTTTAACGGAGCGAACTTTGACCACTACTTCATACACCAAGAATTAATTAAAAGTGATATTAAGATTAAGTCGTCAAAAATTAACAACTGCTCTATTATCTGCTTAGAGTTTGAAAATGTTAAGATGTGGGATATGTGTAAGCATACCCAAGGAAGTCTTAAAGCAAATCTTGAAAGTATGGGGTGCGAAATTCTCAAAGGCGACTTCGACCACAGCCGTGCCAAAATGTGGGAGGATATGGACGAGAAGACGAGGCAGGAATGTCTAGACTATCTTAAAAACGATGTTATGGGTTTGAAGGAATTATATGATAAATTAAACACTACGATCATAGTATTTTCAGCTCATAAGGTCAATCTAACTTCATACATCTCAACTTCAAGTCTCGCTTTCAACATATGGAAAAAATATATAGACGGTAAATACGAGGTGAGACTTCCAACAGTGGAGCAGGAAAGAGCATTTAGAAAGGCCATTATAGGTGGAAGGACTTACCCATCTAAGAGGCGGTTCATTTCAGCTCAGTATGAAAGATATTTGAAAAAACAGATCACCTTTGACAAAATAATTAACTACCTCGTAGATGCGGATGTCGTATCACTATACCCTACCGCGATGTTGTTAGCTTTTATGGTTGGCGATATACTGGAAACAATCGGACCAGTTGACCCGCGAAACCTTCAAATCTGTATTTACAACCTCGACTATATTTCTCCAAAAGACATATTACATTCAAGGATTGGACAGAGAGACAGAATGGGCTCTCTTAAATGGCGACTAGAAGATATGAAGGACCAATGGCTGACGAGTGTAGATATTGAGGATATGGTAGCTGAAGGATATGAAGTCCGCATTCATAAAGGATACTACACCGTAAAATCTGAATGTGTCTTCGCCAAATACATAGACGATATGTTTAAGGCGAAGGAAAATGCGGAGAAAGGTAGCCCGCAATATAACTAAACATTCGACAATCTTGGGGGTATCCCTTTTTCCGAAATTTTCCATGAAGTATATGGACTTTTTTGAAAACGTGTGGAAATGAAAGGAAATCAATTCACTGATTGCAGAACATATAAAAATAATATTAAAACATGTTTTTATTAATTGTAATACACTTTAACTTCATCTTCAGAGGTGGGCAGGAACCGGTCCGACACGGTAATCTTTCTCCTTTTTCATAGTCCCGGCTACTATGAATCTATGATGATAACAATGCCCAACATGCAGAATTTGCTTTTAAGTTTGTTTATCTTTGTTTACATTAAGCATTTTACTTTATTATGATAATAAACATTGCTTTTACCTACAATAAATTCCCCCCGGGGGGGGGGAGGGGGGAGGGGGGAACGGGGGAGGAAGAGAAGTGCGATGTCGCCACGCAAAATACATAGATTCTACAACAAAATTTCTTTAATTACTAAAAAAATTAATAAATCTAACTCCGTAATATCATACTAACTAAATTAGAAGTTTGTTTAACTCTTGCACGCGACAAACGTTCTTAATCACGCTTTCGACCATAACAAACCTGCCAGTGCAAAAAATTACGATTAATACTACACTACTACAAAGAAAAAAAACACAAAACAAATTCAAACATCTTTCAGATGAAGGAGAAAAGTGAAAGCTATGCAAACTACCTGGTGCGTGCATTTGAAGTTAGCGCCGAGTCAGCGCAAGCGATGCTAAAACAAACTCCCATGCGTTAGGTGAGCTGGGAGCGGTGAGACCGGTGCCGCGTTGGGGGGTGGAAGGTGAGTTACCAGCAGACAGAGCGCCAGCTGCCATCCGCGCGATGAGATCCTCCAGCAAGCTTTCTCTCTCGCTCTTACTATTTTTGTTGTTGTTGTTGTTGTTGTTGCTGTTGTTGTTGCTGATGTTGTTGTTGTTGTTATCATTATCATCATAGTTTTTCTTGTTCTTGTTATTCTTCTTATCTTCTTCTTCACTCTCTCGTTCTCTTCTTCTGAGCTTTCCTCCTCCTCCTCCTCCTCCTCCTCCTTCTCCTTCTTCGAATTCTTCCTCTTTCTTCTCTCCTCTTCCCGTTGTCGCTTCTCTTGCGCCTCTTTTTCCTTCCGATCTTGCGCTTCTTTTTTCTTCCTTTCCTCCTCTCTCAACTTTCTTTCTTCTGCTAGCATTTCCTTAATGGATGCGGCTTGTTCTGACATTGCCTTGTTCACAAGATCCTGAACGACTTCTTTCGACACGCCGGCGGACGAACTACCCTGAATACAATACCGGTCGCCGTTGTTTTGAAAGAAGTCGTTCATTTCTTGCGAACAAGGCAGTGGCAGAACAAACCAACAGCAACGACAACAACAACAACAAAGAATAATAATAATAATAATAATAATAATAATAGTGCCTCTCTGTCAATGGCTGATGCATTTCTGCACATGCGCCTCCATCGTCTCACCCGTGAGGGAGTACGAAGAATTGACGATAAGCTCTAATGACACCCCGCAAGGCAGTTCCAACACTTCCAGTTGGGCGGTATGTTCAATGAAAATACTGGTCCAGAAATAGACCGGTATGCAATGAAAATACTGGTGGCACCGACGGGAATCGAACTGGCGACAGGGCCATATGGTAGAACTTGACCACTGGCTATCACGGTGTCCAATAATAATAATAATAATAATAATAATAATAATAATAATAATAGTATATCTCCTGCCAATTGCTGAGACAAAAGGCCATGTGCATCCAGTCCTCCATTCCATAAGGAAAGTCTCCACACCAATCGGTGGAATAAAGGAAGTGACGGCATAGAACATCACTCTAGGAGCTTTATACCAATCAGCCCATGGAAAGGGACCGATGGCCTATGTACTCCCTAAATAATAATAATAATAATAATAATAATAATAATAATAATAATAATAATAATAATAATAATAATAATAATAAAGTTTGAAAAAAAAATGTCAGCGCTTCCCGTTAGAGAGATTATACTCGGAAAAAAAAAGACAGGGAAAGGCTCACTGATAGAATGCCACACACACTAGCTAGCCATACTAAAGCTAGTAGCTATACTCCCCTCTCTAAACTATATGCTGCGGCGCCCAAAGAGACCTTTTGACCCCCCCCCCCGGGGGCCCCCCCCCTCACAAAAAAAAAGAAAAAGAAGAAGAAGGAGTAGGAAAGATTATACCTCCAACGACATGTCCACTTCATCAGCGTCGACCGCGGGCTTTTTGGACTTCGGCTTGCCTAGTCACGTCAGAAATTAGAAACACTGAAAAAAAAGCACACAAAAAAAGATGAAATTTGCTAGTACCTGGCTTTTTCTTGCTGGACCCCTTAGGCATAGGAGGCTCAGGGGTCTCTTCTTCTTCAGGGACGTCTGGAACGTCTGGAACATCGTCGACGTCGATGGATTCTGCACAAAGAACCAAACAATATTACATACATCCTTCATTTTTCATTACATACAATGTTGCTACCGAATCTCAGTTTTTTTGGCCTGCCCGAAGAGCGAGGCTCAGTCGGGCCCTTTTTTTGATTCTTCTTCTAACGTTTCAGGCGAGCATGCAGTAAATATGCAAAATAAAGAAAAGGAAGATGCCAAAAAAAACAAAAACAAAAACAAACAAACAAAAAAAAAAAAAAAAAAAAAAAAAAGATGGAGCTGGTGGAGAAAAAGAATAATAACATGTATATGAAGAAGAAAAAGAAAAATGGAAGAAGAAGAGGAAGAAGAAGAAGAAGAAGAAGAAGAAATGACCTTGTTTGCTTCGTACAGAAGCAAAAGCTCCCGCTTCCGCCAGTTGCAAATCATAGGCGGGTTCGTGGGGTTACCGACGTAGAGGAGCCACGCGGGCTTCACCTGCTTCTCGAAGTCCATCGGCGACGGATCAAGCATGCAAGAGTGTTTAAGGTTAAAACCAAAAAAACCCATGAGCTGATATTGGATTTCGTCAGCCTTGCCATCGCCGTCAGTGTCGACCTCGCGCGCAGCAAAAATGAAGCGCTTCGATCCTGCAACATCCAAGTATAAAAAATATGTGCAGCTTGTGAATTTTGAAAAACATACAGTACCTCGATTGACTTGCGCAGGAGTCTTCTTGCGCCAACCAATGGGAAAGACAATGAAGAGCCTGCAAATAAAAAATAAACAATCAGTTTATAAAAATCTTTCATACTTATAGGGAAAAAGACCCGGGAGCACAAGGTGAAGTTTCACCCTCACATGTCTCCACTTGCGTGGACGCCTTCAGTTCGAAATTGTTGTACTTTGTAAGTGCAACGTCGAGCGCGAGCGCCCCCTCCCGATGTTTGTTGTCCTCGGATGTGAACTTAAAGAGCAAGCTAATTAAAGCAGCAGCAAAAGAGGAATAATAATAATAATAATAATAAAAAGAGAGTTTAAATAAAAAAAAAAATGGCAGCGCTTCCCGTTAGAAGAAATATACTCGAAAAAAAAAACAGGGAAAGGCTCACTGATAACTGATAGAAGGCCACACACACTAGCTAACTATACTAAAGCTAAGTATCTATACTCCCCTCTCTAAACTATGCTATCGAATAATAATAATAACAATATAATAATAATAATAATAATAATAATAATAATAATAATAATAATAATAATAATAATAATAATAATATGTATCGTCTGCCAATTGCTGAGCCAAAAGGCCATGTGCATCCAGTCCTCCATTCCATAAGGAAAGTCTCCACACCAATCGGTGGAATAAAGGAAGTGACGGCATAGAACATTAATCTAGGAGCTTTATACCAATCAGCCCATGGAAAGGGACCGATGGCCTATGTACTCCCTAAATAATAATAATAATACTATATCTGAGGCGTACTGATGCAGCTAATGGCATATCCTCAACGGACATAAGCCTCCAATACCCTTTTTCGAGGTCCTCCACCCCCCCGTGTCAGTCTCTCGCCTGATGATCGGGGCCACCGATGGAGCTCCTGAGGGCAAGACTGCACTAAGCCGAGGTTATTCCGCAGTCCCAGCAACCTCTTGCAAGACGTCACCGAATGTGCAAGTGCATACACCAAGCGCGGTTGCTAGAGCTGCCTCAAAACCCCACCCATAACAATCTGGTGTCTGCTGGGTCCTGGGCTATCAACCAGCATATGCGGAGTTTAAGATCTTTTACGCGCGCAACGACCCTCCTCCCCAGCATCTACCACCAAAGGGTTATGAGTTAGCGTCACAGTTTAACGCCTTGAGGCCATTGGGCTGAATAATAATAATAATAATAATAATAATAATAATAATAATAATAATAATAAATAATAAAAGAGGAACAGAAGAAAAAGCTAATAATAATAATAATAATAATAATAGTGCTTCTCTGTCAATGGCTGATGCATTTCTGCACATGCGCCTCCAGCGTCTCACCCGTGAGGGGAGTACGAAGAATTGACGATAAGCTCTAATGACACCCCCGCAAGGGCAGTTCCGACACTTCCAGACGGGCCGGTATGTTCAATGAAAATACTGGTCCAGAAATAGACCGGTATGTTCAATGAAAATACTGGTGGCACCGACGGGAATCGAACTGGCGACAGGGCCCAGATGGTAGAACTTGACCACTGGGCTATCACGGTGTCCAATAATAATAAAAATAATAATAATAATAATAATAATAATAATAGTGCTTCTCTGTCAATGGCTGATGCAAATCTGCACATGCGCCTCCATCGTCTCACCCGTGAGGAGAGTACGAAGAATTGACGATAGGCTCTAATGACACCCCCGCAAGGGCAGTTCCAACACTTCCAGACGGACCGGTATGTTCAATGAAAATACTGGTGGCACCGACGGGAATCGAACTGGCGACAGGGCCCAGATGGTAGAACTTGACCACTGGGCTATCACGGTGTCCATAATAATAATAATAATAATAATAATAATAATAATAATAATAATAATAATAATAATAATAATAATAATAATAATAATAATAATAGTGCTTCTCTGTCAATGGCTGATGCATTTCTGCACATGCGCCTCCATCGTCTCACCCGTGAGGGGAGTACGAAGAATTGACGATAAGCTCTAATGACACCCCCGCAAGGGCAGTTCCAACACTTCCAGACGGACCGGTATGTTCAATGAAAATACTGGTCCAGAAATAGACCGGTATGTTCAATGAAAATACTGGTGGCACCGACGGGAATCGAACTGGCGACAGGGCCCAGATGGTAGAACTTGACCACTGGGCTATCACGGTGTCCAATAATAATAATAATAATAATAATAATAATAATAATAATAATAATAGTGCTTCTCAGTCAATGGCGAATGCATTTCTGCACATGTGCCTCCATCGTCTCACCCGCGAGGGGAGTACGAAGATTTAACTATAGGCTCTACTGACATCCCCGCAAGGCAGCTCCAAGCCTTCCAGACAGACCAATACTTTCAAAGAAAATATCCTTTGAAAATACTGGCACCGACGGGAATCGAACTGGCGACAGGTCCCAGATGGTAGACCTTAACCACTGGGCTATCGCGGTGCCACATAATAATAATATAATAATAATAATAATAATAATAATAATAATAATAATAATAAAATAATAATAATAATAATAATAATAATAATAATAATAATAATAATAACAGTATGAAATTAAAAAAAAATGACAGCGCTTCCCGTTAGAGGGATTATACTCGAAAAAAAAAGACAGGGAAAGGCTCACTGATAGAAGGCCACACACACTAGCTAACTATACTAAAGCTAGTAACTAACTCCTTTCTGTAAACTATGCTACAGTATCCAGTAATAATAATAATAATAATAATAATAATAATAATAATAATAATGATAATAATAATAATAATAATAATAATAATAATAATAATAATAATAATAATAATAATAATAATAATAATAATAATACCAGTCTTGATAATCTAATCCGGATAGGAATGTGAAAATTCCTTTGTGGGCCCACACGCGAACCTTCCCCGAATCCAGAGGGGGAAACCCACTCAGCTGGTCATCCTCCTCTTCCTTCTTCTTCCTCTCCTCCTCCTCCATCTTCTTCCTCTCTTCCTCCTCCTTCTTCCTCTCCTCTTCCTCCTTCTTCTTCCTCTCCTCCTCCTCCTCCTTCTTCTTCTTCCTCTCCTCCTCCTCCTTCTTCTTCTTCTCCTCCTCCTTCTTCTTCTTCTCCTCCTCCTCCTTCTTCTTCTTCTCCTCCTCCTCCTTCTTCTTCTTCTCCTCCTCCTCCTTCTTCTTCTTCTTCTTCTCCTCCTCCTTCTCCTCCTCCTCCTCCTTCTTCTTCTTCTCCTCCTCCTTCTTCTCCTTCTCCTCCTCCTCCTTCTTCTTCTTCTTCTTCTCCTCCTCCTCCTCCTCCTTCTCCCTCTTCTTCTTCTTCTTCTTCTCCTCCTTCTTCTTCTTCTTCTTCTGCTCCTCCTCCTTCTTCTTCTTCTTCTCCTCCTCCTCCTTCTTCTTCTTCTTCTCCTCCTCCTCCTCCTTCTTCTTCTTCTCCTCCTCCTTCTTCTCCTTTTCATCCTTCTTCTTCTTCTTCTCCTCCTTCTTCTTCTTCTCCTCCTCCTTCTTCTTCTCCTTCTCCTTCTCCTTCCCTTTGTCCTTCTTTTTTTGCTTCTCCTTCTTCTCCTTCTCCTTCTCCTGTCTCTTCTGCCTTTTTGCGGGAGGAGCTTCTCCCAATCCGTCGTCCCAGGGCACAGGCTTATTCTTGAGCAGGATCCCTACGATGCATGCATTATAAATACATACATACATACATAATACCTTGTGCATTCCAGGTGTAGCTGAAGCCGCGGACCAACTCCTCCAAATCGCCTTTGCCCTGCATGTTGCACATTAAATAAATAAGTAAGTAAGTAAGTGAGCAAGCATATACCAGATCATGCTTGCAAAAGACGGCGTGGGGAATCTCCACACAATCAAAGGGCAGCACGTCTGCAGACCCGTTGATTTTAAGGAACAATTCCCCACGCGAATTTTTGAGAATGGCTTGCAGAGTCTTGGCAATGTGCTTCGTAGACATGCCAGAGTCAGAAAGTGATCCTACACGTTGACAAACGAGCAAAATGAGTTGAATTCCAAAGACATAACTACCAGTCAGCGCCTTCAACCTTAAAATTTTTCTCGGGCCGGTCTGAAATTTGAACGTGTGGAAAAAGGGTCGTGTTATTATCAAACTTTTGTGCAGAGATTTTATTAAGAGCATGACATTTCGAGAAGATGTAACAGCATTCCCGCTCTTTCCCCAGCTCAGAATGAGCGGGAATGCTATTCTTTTTTTCTGTACACAACAATCTGTGGAAAAAACTCTGCACAAAAGTTTGTGAAAAGCGACCGGCATGATTTTGCATTTCCTTCCTACGTACTCTCAACTCATGTCATCCCTTGCATGTTTCTGCTATAACGTGTTTGTTGAAGCTATAAATGTCATTTCCTAACATTGCACGACCCAGCTTAATCTATTTTTCATAAACCAGCAATTCGATGAAACTCGTTTTTGGATTGCTGTTTTGCAAACTTTTGTGCAGAGATTTTATTGAGAACATGATATTTCGAGAAAATGTAACAGCATTCCCGCTCTTTTCCCAGCTCAGAATGAGCGGGAATGCTATTCTTTTTTTCTGTACACAACAATCTGTGGGAAAAAACTCTGCACAAAAGTTTGTGAAAACCGACCGGCATGATTTTGCATTTCCTTCCTAGTACGTACTCTCAACTCATGTCATCCCTTGCATGTTTCTGCTGCAACGTGTTTGTTGAAGCTATAAATGTCATTTCCTAACATTGCACGACCCAGCTTAATCTATTTTTCACAAACCAGCAATTCGATGAAACTCGTTTTTGGATTGCTGTTTTGCAAACTTTTGTGCAGAGATTTTATTGAGAGCATGACATTTCGAGAAGATGTAACAGCATTCCCGCTCTTTTTCCAGCTCAGAATGAGCGGGAATGCTATTCTTTTCTTCTGTACACAACAATCTGTGGAAAAAACTCTGCACAAAAGTTTGTGAAACTGACCGGCATGATTTTGCATTTCCTCTTCAATATATTATTATTATTATTATTATTATTATTATTATTATTATTATTATTATTATTATTATTATTATTATTATTATTATTATTATTATTATTATTATTGTTGCTTGGAGCTGCCTTGCGGGGTGTCAGTAGAGCCTATCGTCAAATCTTCGTACTCCCCTCACGGGTGAGACGATGGAGGCACATGTGCAGAAATGCATTCGCCATTGACTGAGAAGCACTATTATTATTATTATTATTATTATTATGGACACCGTGATAGCCCAGTGGTCAAGTTCTACCATCTGAGCCCTGTCGCCAGTTCGATTCCCGTCGGTGCCGCCAGTATTTTCATTGAACATACCGGTCTATTTCTGGACCAGTATTTTCATTGAACATACCGGCCCGTCTGGAAGTGTTGGAACTGCCCTTGCGGGGGTGTCATTAGAGCTTATCGTCAATTCTTCGTACTCCCCTCACGGGTGAGACGATGGAGGCGCATGTGCAGAAATGCATCAGCCATTGACAGAGAGGCACTATTATTATTATTATTATTATTATTATTATTATTATTATTATTATTATTATTATTATTATTGAGTCTTTGGAGCGGAGCCGCGTCACCGAACGGCCCCGTGCTACCAATGGAGGCACATGTCCGACAGGATCAAAGGCCAATTGACTGATAAATCTATTATTATTATTATTATTGTTATTATTGTTAGTATTATTATTATTATTATTATTATTATTATTATGGATACCGTGATAGCCCAGTGGTCAAGTTCTACCATCTGGGCCCTGTCGCCAGTTTGATTCCCGTCGGTGCCACCAGTAGTTTCATTGAACATACCGGTCTATTTCTGGACCAGTATTTTCATTGAACATACCGGCCCGTCTGGAAGTGTTGGAACTGCCCTTGCGGGGGTGTCATTAGAGCTTATCGTCAATTCTTCGTACTCCCCTCACGGGTGAGACGATGGAGGCCCATGTGCAGAAATGCATCAGCCATTGACAGAGAAGCACTATTATTATTATTATTATTATTATTATTATTATTATTATTATTATTATTATTATTATATAGCATAGTTTAAAGAGGGGAGTATAGATACTAGCTTTAGTATAACTAGCTAGTGTGTGTGGCCTTCTATCAGTGAGCCTTTCTCTGTCCTTTTTTTTTTTAGTGATTCCCTCTAACGGGAAGCGCTGCCATTTTTTTCATGTGTATTTCAAACTTTAGGTATGCCATGCTGAGGGCTAGCAAGGCGCCGATATATGTGGCACACCGTGGTGGTGGCTACGGAGTCTTTGCTGATAAATACCTTCCTCCTTCTTTTCAGCTTGGGCTCCTCGAACCAGGAGGAAAGTCTTTGCGTGCTGCAGATCATGCTGCATTTTCTGATCATTTCACTATGAAAATTGGGAGTTCCCTGCAAACAGGGATGCATCCAATTAAATTCATTAACGAATCGAGCAGGAATGCAATGCATCTCATCAACTCTTCATCGCAAGGGTTCAACAAGCTCGACGATGACACTTGCCGACCGAACGTGAAGGTAAATTATGTTAGTTGTTACATACATCCATGCAATGTAAGTTTTTGTTACGTGTGTTGTATTTTTTCTATAAATATTGTTGTAAATAATGTCAGGTCAGCAAGGGTACTCCTATTGTGACTGTCACCACCGCAATATCGAAAGATCAAGAGATTTTGCTCAGCTATGCACCTAATCCAGACCTAGAGATAGCTACGCTGCCAAGCGATGCACATCCGGTCTGGTTGAAAGAGGCTGCCAAGGAAGGAGCTAAAATCCCAGTTTTCCTGTTCGAGACTGACATTGGTCATGTATGTTTCATCGTTCCTGAGAAAGAACATCCGCTTCCACTTAAGTCAATTTCCTTGCTTCATGAAGCAAAGGTTGAACTTTTAGCGTCGGTCAGCAGTATTAGTTCTGATGGAAAGCAACCGCTCTCCAGGTCATCATCTATTCCGCCGGAAAAAAAGAGGAAGCTTCTCGACAGCGTGTCCTCAATTTCAGATAGTCGCCGCACGCTTCTGCCCAGGGAAAGCTCGGACATTACAGTCATCACAGAAAAATCAAGCTTGAGTGATGCACAGGTAAAAAATAAATAAATGAAAATTATTACTGAGAAGATTCTTTTTTACAGGCAGGTGTTCCTGACGTTGATGCTAACCTCGACAGCTGGAAACAGTCAGACAGTTCTACTGTCACTACAGGATATGATGTTAGTAGCTGCACCAGCTCTAGACTATATCTTCCTACTGGCTCCATGGTAATTTTTTTTCTCTACCTGTCTATGTTCATGCTGGTTAATGTTCATAAGCGATCTTGTTTGCGTAGAACGTCGACGAAGAGTGTTCAGATACGGATTCAAACGGTGATGCTGCATCTATCAACCCTGGATTGCTTCCTCCTCTGGTCGGCGTGGACGATGCGGAATTATCCAACGAGCTTCGATTGAACTTCGACGAGCTTATGGAATCGAATGAGCTGTTGTATAACATCATGAGATTATCACCAATTCCTTACAGCAGACCACGTAAGAATCCAACGCGCCCCTACACGATGAAAAGTCGCACGAAAGGTGCAGTGAAGCTTCAGAGACCGTCTGCGCTCCAAAAACTGTTGGGGATTACCTTCGCCGACTTGGACAGGGAAGTTAAGGCTGTCTGCTGCAAAAAGTGGAAGTGTTATTCATTTATCGACACGCGTGATGTGCTTTACACGAGAGCGAAGAATGCGTCATCGTCTCTCAGTGAGCTTTATTCTTGGGCAGCTTCGCAGCTTGAATCGTTTCAAACAAAAACTGGATCGTTTCAGTATATGTATTTAACGGAGGCTGTGTGCAAAGTAGCCTGGCAGCGTATCTACGGGATCGGTGATAAAGTTTTGTCAAGAGCACACAAACTTCTTGCAAATAACACGAAGGTTTTGACAAAAAGCTACTCAACCGTTCCTGAAACAGAAGATGTGGTAGCAGTATTACTCTGCGAGAAGTTCATGGAGAGTTACCCGGAGATATGCAGCGACGGAATATGGAGGATGCAAGAAATGGCTCAGGACGCAGGAGTCCAAAACTATGTTCGCGAGAATTGGAAAGATATGTGCCTTCGGTTTGGTTGTTCGAAACGAGTTGATCCAAATAATCCTCCGACAGACAATACGATCAACAAAGTTTGGCGCATGGATTTTCCGCACGTCAAGTTTGTCAGAGGTATTATGCATATTTTCGTTATCATTACTTATTACAGGTTTGTTTTGCAGAAGGAGATTTCTCAAAATGCGAGATCTGCACAGAGCTTGCTGCTGATCATTCTAACGGTTTCAGGACTGAAGTAGAAGCTCAAGAATGGCGTCGCCGTAGCAGGCTTCATCACAAAATTCACAGGGCGTGCCGCGTTGCCAGCATGCAGCGCAAGAAGGCAGCACCAGCAGATTTTGCTGCCACAGTCATATCAGCCGATATGAAACCGCCAGTGAAGATCCCATCTTGCCGCCGCGCCGCGAAAGATTTCAAAGGAAAAATTGTGTTTCGCCTTTGCGTTGGAATCAATACCTGCTACACTACCGATACGCATTTTATTCTGACGTACCTTGAAGGCGCGGTAGAACACGGCGCGAACAGCAACATTACTATGCTTGCCGCACTTTTACATTGGCAACTTTGGAACCCTCGCACAATGCAAGCGTGGAAATTATATCTTGAGTGGGACGGAGCTGGTGATAACACCGCGTGGGCGATGCTGGGTTTCCTTGGGCTCAATGTCGTTGACAGAGGAATCCGTTTCCAAGTAGAGTCACATCGCAAGCCACCAGGGCACGGGCACGATGGAGATGATCAGGAATTTCGAGTTATGGATATCGGGTGGAAGAGCACCTTCCTGACAACTAACATCGCTCAAGCGTTATTAAAGCTCATTCTTGCATTCAAGAAGCAGCACAAGAAGAGGCATGTGCTGGTTGTTCTCGGATGTAACTACGACTGGATGACTCATTTTAGCCCGTGTATGAACAAGAGTTTCAAAAACTACAACAAACCCTTGGCATATAGAATCACCAAGAAAGATCCTGACGCTTTGCCGACTGTAGAGATCGCTACTTGGGGAGACGCACAGGATTTTCATGGAGTGCGTGATGATCCCAGAGGAGAACCGATCAATTTGTTTATCGGACGCCCCGGTAATAATATTATCTATCTTTCTCTTTCTCTCTCTCTCTCTCTCTCTCTCTCTCTATATATATATATATATATATATATCTCTTTCTCTCGTTCTATCTATCTATCTCTCTCTCTATTTATGACAGCGACCGACATGCCTCCCAAGCTTCCAGTCGGCTACTTCGTCAATCCGCGCCTGAAGAAGGATATTCGTGCTTTGGCTACTAAATACCTAGGGCCGGATGAGCGAGCACATGTGGAGGAAATGTTAGCAGGTGGAAATTTGACCAGAGTAGAGGTGGATGGAGATTACTTCGAAGGCGGCCTGCCCGGCCGTCCTGCTCATATGTCCTGTGTCGATGCAAAAGGCAAGGAATGGAGAGCAGAATTTCGATTGATCGACGAGCTACCTGTAAATTGGATGGAGTTGCCTCAAGAACGACAGGAGAAAATGAACGCACTTACGCGTTTGACCGATGAAGAGCTGCTGTCCTTACCACGCACTTATTTTGTTAATGAAGGACGTCCTCCAGCTCACCCGAGATGGCGTGGTGCAAGACAGCTTACTAGCGAAGAAAAGCAGGAGCAGGATTTAGCATTTGGAAATGCTTCTGAGCCTTGGCGGAAAATTCTCACGTTGCTAAGATCGTCAGAGGAAAAAAAGCAATTTGCGTCCAAGCAGATGGTAGTTAGCGAATTGAAATCATGGATGAGAATGCATGGTGTTGCAACGCAAAACTCCGATCGGAAACAGTTCAAGAAGGCAGAGCTTATTGAACAAGCGTGGAACCATTTCGAACGATGCGACTGTGGGTTCCCTGAGGAAGAAGAGCTTGGTGCTGCTCAGCCTGCAGAACCAGTGGCAGATTCAGAGGATGACTTATCTGATACTTCATCTTCCAGTTCATCAACTGACTCATCGTCTGATCGATCTTCTGGTTCAGAGGAAGAAAAGCATGGTATTAGTTTTCTTCTTCTTCTTCTTCTTCTTCTTCTTCTTCTTCTTCTTCTTCTTCTTCTTCTTCTTCTTCTTCTTCTTCTTCTTCTTCTTCTTCTTCTTCTTCTTCTTCTTGTTCTTCTCCTCCTTAACATGATGCTATCCATATTGTAGATGATTCAGATCGCTCCGACGCAAGTTGGAGAATGCGTAACTCAGGAATCCGTTTGCGCGGACGTCGCCGCGCACGTCGTGCTGCGGGTGGACGTGGACGTGGACGTGGACGTGGTCGTATGTGATTATTTTTTTTGAATGAATTTTTCTGGGTCCGACTTTTTCATAATGGTTTTTGTCTAGGGCAACTGCAACTGTAACGCTTCTTCTAAAAACTGAAATTAGAAATTTGTTTAACTCTGATAATGCACCAGAATCTGATGTGAAGCGTCCTCCCTCCGACCCATTCCCCCCCCCCCCCACCCCCCCCCCTCCCCCCTCTACGTACCAGCGTACGTCACAGCGGGCAAACAGAATTTTTTGAAGGTAAAACCATGTCTTAATATAGTAAAATGCTTAATATAAGCAAGAATAAACAGTAAAAGCAAATTCTGCATGTTCGGCATTGTTATCATCATAGATTCATGGTAGCCGGGACTACGAAAAAGTAGAAAAATTACCGTGTCGGACCGGTTCCTGCCCACCTCTGAAGATGAAGTTAAAGTGTATTACAATTAATAAAAACATATTTTAATATTATTTTTATATGTTCTGCAATCAGGGAATTCATTTCCTTTCATTTCCACACGTTTTCAAAAAAGTCCATATACTTCATGGAAAATTTCGGAAAAAGGGATACCCCCAAGATTGTCGAATGTTTAGTTATATCTGCTAGCCAAGTTGTTTATGAATAGTCTATACGGTAAGATGATACAGACACCTATACCATCTATTACAACATGTATAGAAACTAATGAAGAATACTGGAAATTCTGGAATAGTAATCAAATAACTGACATTGTTAAATTTACGATAAAGAAGGAAAGGATTTATGGCACATATCGGGCTTACCTCGCAATCCAATCTTATTAGAGAGTAGCATAACGTGACAAAGCCCTCACACTACGGGGCATTCATACTAGCATATAGCAGACGAATTATGTTCAACTATATTAAGGAAGCCAACCCGAACAGAAGCATTGAATATGATCTACTACACCGACACAGACAGCTTACAAATCCACGCGAGATGTGCTAGATATATCAAGAATATGGGTAATAAGAAACTGGGCGGTATAGGGGACGACTTAGGCGATGGATGTAAGATTATAAAAGGTGTGTGGATAGCACCAAAACTATATATGTTAGAATTTACGACGAAGGATGCCTTTACGGAAGGAATGACTAAGAACGACTTAAAGCATATTTCAAAAGGAGTTAAAATAGTGTCTGAAAATGGAGTTAAAAGATATTTCCATTTTAGGGTAAAGGCTTAGATGCTAATCAGCTAAACTATGATACATTCGACAAGATGGACAAAGGCGGGTCGGTTGAAAATGTAAAGGATTTCAAAATGAAAAAAATACACATTGATAGAAACAGCAAACAACAACAAGTCCCACATTTTAGCATTTTACATATGACGAATGTTAAAAAACAAGTTAATGAGAATAAGTGGTCGGGTCGTGAGTTCATTAATGATAACGACAGCATTCTGCTCGGCTTTCAAATCAGGAGTTAATTATAGATATACCTCCTATCGTCGGTAAGACAGTATTTTTTGGCTCCTTTACCTTTGAAGCTCCTAATAGTATGAATACTCCTCGTCGGCTTCACTAGCTTAGTATTTACAGCAGTAGTTCCTAACAATGACACAGGGTCATACTTAGTTCGGTAGTTCGTGGTTAGCTTCGCAGTCTTCGCCCGCTTACCTTTCGGATTTACTCTTGTGGCTACTCTGTCAATCACTCCTTCAATAAGTTCTTTCGTGCTACTGCCTTTGTTGTATGTGGTAGCCCTTACACCCGTTTGTCTACTTAAATCTTTTGCTATCGTTCCTCCAAGACTATGACCCGTCATCTCTACATTATCCTTACCATATTTCTTTATCACTTCTTCAACCAGCTTCTGCTCTTCTTTATATCTCGGGGTCCTTTTTAATACTCCCTTTACTAATGCGACATCTGTGAGTAAGTCCCGCTTATCTGCTGAACCTCTAAATGCTACAATAGTTTTGCCATCTTTTTCATATACGGTTGATTTTTCTTTGCTGGCGACTGGTTTCCATCCGTCCGCACCTTTTCGTTCTGACGAAGACAAATAGACATCCTCAGACAAATCCGCATTGCCTCCCTTTTGCCTTCTGTATTCCTTACCAGCTTTTTTCAATGCCTCCCCATAGCTTATATTATGCTTAGCAGAGTAAGCCTTAACAAACTTCATCCACTCGCTCATCGCACCTTTCCTATATTAATTATTTAATTTTTAATTTTTTATACTCCCTACTATATACACCCTACTATGTCCACCCTCACGAGACTGTGCGAGAAGTTCCAACAACTTTCAATTGAAAGCGAAAATAAATCATTTTCTCTCGCCGATGTTCAAAAGGTAATCCACGACGAAATAAAAGCAATTGAAGAAAAGAGAAATACTCAACCAAAAGACACTTTTCACTTTGGTAAATACAAAGGCAAAAAAATAGAAGACATCGCAAAGATTGATAAGCCATATATTGAATGGTTAGTTCGTCAACCTTGGGTCCAAAATAAAGATGAATTCAAAAAGTATTTACCGTAAGAGATACATTTTACCTCTAATATTGATTTCTTTTTTTATTATTCGCAGTATTGCTTTCTGTTTGTGGAAGTCACTAAACTTGGTGAAATGCGGTTCTTTTAAAAGGTTGTCCTCAACTTCTAATTCTCTATTAACTTCAAGGTATTGTTTAAGTATATCTTTGAATTGTATGATATCAAAGTGGTGCTCTACGTGGACATCAACCCGCTCATATATATCGCCACTTATTTCGGATATGTAACGGGCTTCTACAAATACATCAATTGCCATAATGTCAAGATATTCTTGTATTTGCGGTCTTATCGTATTCCTGCTCGCTTCTTTTATCACTCTCGCCATTTTTTAAAATTGCTAAGCCCTATAAGGTCAACACAGCAATTCCATGAAAACGGCTTACCATTCGCACGAAAGTGTTTGCTTCCTGTTGTCAAATTACTTTCAACATCAATGATGCCATCTTTTAGACAAGGGTGATGTGTTATTAGGTCTCGCACAAAATTGCTATCTTCTGGGTTCAGTCTTTCTCCATCGTCATTCTTCTTATGTGGGATTTGATAGATGCTTTTGTTAGAAACCGCATACCTCCTACAACAAATAACTTACGACGATACATATTACTATATTATTATATTAGAAAAAATTATTACAAAAATTAATTATTGGTCCTCAATAAAATTAAGTATCGCCCTAATCGCCGTTCCAGTGCTGTTCGCAGTAGCCTTTTGAGTAATTGATATGCTATTCCCAGGAGTTAGAAAAATATCAAAGTCTCGTAAATTTAAAATGGTGCTACTCCCAGCAGTTAAATAAACTTTCATCAATAAAGTTCCAGCAACACTTATCGCGGTGGCGCTTACATCATAATCAACGATAGATGTTTTCGCATCAACATCAACAAAATTTTGATTTATATTCAATGTAGGATTTAACATTACACTAATAATGTTATTTTTGCTATCCTCATTTACTAAACTCAATAAAGTCGGATAAACATTTGAATTATTAGTTTTAACACCATTAAATAAAGCTTTATTTCTAATAGTCAAAATTGGAGATTCCGTTTGAGAGCCGTTTTCGCTACCTTCAATACTATTTTTTATGCTTGTATTTATAGTATTTGTTCCCTCAACAAACATACCGACGGAAGCAACTTTAAATTTACGATCAACAATACCGCCCACTAAATTTGAAATAGAAGCGATAAAAGGTAGAACAGAGTTTGATAAAGACGGCTCTGTATTACTGCCCGCATGTTTAATAGCATGAACCAAAGTAAATTCACCAGTATTTTTATTTTCCATAAAGAACGAAATATTTCCATATCCCAAATATTGATATCTGATTTCGCATATATTAAAATTTTCCTTTGGACCAATCTACGGCGGGCATAATCTTAGTCCCATCGCACGGTCATCCCAGGTTGCTTGGGCATAAAAAGTTTCTACACCATTATTTAAATGACGAATTCTCATACCATTAGCACTGGAATGGCCAAAATATAGGCCGTCTGTTTGTCCGTTGCCTATACCGATATATCCAGAAAATACAGAATTCGCCCCTATTTCCCATAACATAGTAAATCTTATACAGACACCCATACCTGCCCTATATTTCAATCTTTTTCTGATAATTTGAGTATCGAAAAGAGCGGTAGTTCCTGTTGCTAAGACCGCTTTGGCATTGTTATGCGAAACAGTTCCAGTTTTATTTTCTACCTTATTCCATACCCGTGTATTTATCGTGTATGGAAAAGTTTCCTGAATAATGGGAGTTAATTGACCAACAAGGGTTTCACCAAATGCGGTCTTACTATCTCCAGCTTTTAAACCTCCATTAGAACCACATTTCAAATTAACAAAATTCCCTCCACCATCTTGTGCTGTTAAACTTGTTTTAATTGTTCCATTGTTTTCACACTTAACATTAACAAAATTATTGGCTCCATCTTGTGCTGTTAAACTTGCCTTAATTGTTCCATTGTTTTCACACTTAACATTAACAAAATTATTTGCTCCATCTTGTGCGATTAAATTTCTCTGGTGAGACATAGTAGGAGATTTTTTTACAAAAAACCTCCTACAACCTCAAAAAATGTTTTGTTAGAGTTCCTATATTATTAAAACAAAAAATAATCTATCAAAATTAATTGTAAGTGCTTTTTTTCAAAAACCACTTACGATCTCAAAAACCTATCACCTAACTGACGGGGTTGTAGGGGCGGAGACCCTACAGTTCTACGACATCAAAATTTCAATTCCCTTAACAAGAACAGTCCTTTGGAGAATGGCATAAGTATAATAATTCAATTGGACCGCTCCCTCAGCACTCCATTCATACCGCCGTTCGGTGTCCAACGATAGCCCCGCCACTTCGAGGGATATTCTCTCTTGTCATAGAGTGGGCGGTTGTGGTCCCAGAAATCAACGTGGAACCAGTTATATTTATACACATTAGAGTTCAAAATAGCGGAGCCCTTAATTTTTTCCTTCAATAGCATATAGTCTTCATCGCGGGCGCAAGCGATATCAAACTGCTGAATTCTATTACTATCCAAACTAGTGTAATAAGAAGTAATCTTAGTCTGTCCTCGGTTATCGCAATCAAATGCGGTGTTTGAACTTTCGGTATTATTAAATCCACTCGTGTAAATTCGGCGAATTCTCTCACCCTGCGAGCGGTTCATCTTCAAAATGAATGACTGAGTGCCTGCCGCGATATTAGTTTTCCAAGAGAGCGGGTATTCAGTCTTAAACGAAAAGCCTTCACCCGCAATCTTTTGTTGAACACCCAAGATAACATTAGGGTCGGTTTCAACAGCGAAAAATAAGTTAAGGTTAGTAATATTTGCGGGCTGTGCGGTAGCAGTCGCTCCTGCTCCAACACTATTAACATCAGTTCCATAAAACACTGTTTTGCTTGTGCCCTCCCACACAATCCTCAAATCAAGAATTTCATTAAAACCGATAGTCTTATCAATTTCAAAAATGGTTCCAAAAAGCATACCCAGAGGAATAGACACATTGATAACAGGAGTATTGGTGTTATCAGCTCCACCTTCAAAATACTTAGCCTCCTCATAAGCAACATTTACAACAGAGGCAACACCAGTTCCATTAGCGATAAGAGCATCATTATGACGGCGAGCATTGATAGATGGCGAAGAAATTGCTCCTGCGATAGCATTGCCATAAACATTCAATGTTGCCCGAAGATGAGCATCGGTATCAATACTTCCTAAAACTGTTGCAGCACTTGCTTGTTAGCCAGGATACACGTTAGCATTAAAGGCGGTTGTAGCACCGTTATCAGCATTACACTTTTGAAGCATAGCACCATAACCAGACCCAGCCCCGTGGTTATCCAAAGCAATAAATCTATCATAGGAAATCTCTGGTTTCCAAATCATCTTAGTGTAATTTCCCACGTGTTGAAGATTACACAAATACTGACCGCTTCGGCTTCGTAGTTCAATTGTCTTAATCATTGGAAGACAGTCCATAGGAATTCGGTTATACCTTCCAGCATTACCGCCAGCATCTGGTGTGTATGTAAATCGCAAAATACTCCTCGCAAGGTTCAAAGGACGAGTAGGAATTTCAAAAGTTGATTCAATTCCTCCCACAGTGCTAATTGAAATTGTGGCAAAACTTTCGCGAGCAGTAAGTTTGTGAAGCGAATACTTACCGCGAATGAGCTCGCTCTGGCTGTGTGTAAGTTCTCCATATTGGACAAGCATTTTTTCTTTTTTGCTTTTTCAAAAGGTTCTATATCTTATAGATAAAAAAATAAATAATTATAATATTAACGAGATTTCAACCAATTAAAAAATGATGAAAATAAATTAAAATAATTCGTCTCGCGATAAATTAACAAAGTCATTACAAAACCCAACTCGTTTAGGTTTATTGGTTGGTCGTTTTCGTCGGTTAAGTAAAACCTAAATACATTGTTTGAATTGGCGGACAGTCTTTTACCATACTCCGACCCGCTTCCATCATATATGACAGAACCGAACGGGATTTCATTTGCAGTGTATATTTCTTGGAGCACGTGGTTATCACCTTCGCCGACTAAGTCCGATTGAAGATACCATGTTTTTTCGCCTGTCAAGATTATGACATTTGATGACCTCAGTGTATTATTAGCAAAGAAATAAGTAGATGACCGCTCAAACCCCATAATTTCGTGGATGCGAGTTTCGTCGTCAAATATAAATCGCGGTTGAATTCCTAGGTTGCCCGCCACAGTAAATAATAACTTACCATCTTCTGGGTCGGTATTAGTGTTGTTGCTTGTTATTGTGTGTGTGTAATGGTTGGGGCTGTCTGCGGTTAGCACCTCGGCCAGCTTATTTTTTAAGTTGTTCATTGTGTAGTTGCCTTCGGGTATCGTAATGAGTGCCTCGTTGCCGGTTTCACTCAGAGTAAAAGTGTTGTAAGGACTTGCCACAGAGTAATATGATTTCGGCATATAGATATCTAAAATTTTACAATGTGATGGATTGTCCAATCCTCTTAAATCCAAAGATTGTGTAAAGTCGCTATCGGTTCCATTTATCCTGTTTTTACTGTTTATGTAATAGATGCCACTACTTCGCCCGCCCTTATACTCCATCGCAGAGACTTCGCCTCCGCACCTCCAATTGAGTTTATATATAGGAAAAAATATTTTTTGTTTTAATTACTTCATATATGTATCAAAACCATATCCGTTCTGTGCTTTCAACTCCTCCGCTTCCTTCTCTTTTAAGTCAGTCCATCCACTGGCAAATTTAAAACGGGTTCCTTTCGCCCGCTCTAAAAGAGACCGCATACTATGCCACCCACAGGTATCTGATGTGTCTGATTGTTGTTTTACTTGATTAATCTTCATTAATAAATAACTATCGGGTCGGCTTTTATCTATTAGTTGTTTCATTTGTTGTTGAAAAAGGTCTGTCGGCTGATATTCTGCTAGCGGGTCATAAACTTCAACACTCCTATCGCCATTCAAACTAACCCAAACAGCCATCCAATGCTGACCTGGTTGCGAACTTTTTTGGGTATTCATAATAAAACCATACTTTTTTTCTTTTTTCTGATTTTAACTTGTTGATTTGGTCGCTGGCTATCATGTCCAAATACCAAGTATGTTTTTTCATTATGTCGTCTATTTCATTCGTCCTTAATCATCGCCCCCCGTTCCCGCTTTACCATCCCCCTCACTATCCTCTTCTCCACTCGAACTATCTACCAATCTTTGTCTTCATCTGTCTTTTCCTCCGTCTTTTCCTCCGTCTTCGCCTCCGTCTTTCCATCATCAGGCTCTTCAACGATAGGCTCTTCATTAACTGGGTCTTCTGGTTCTTCTTCTTTTTTAGCTTTATTTTTATTTTTTATCGCAAACTCCATCCACAAATCAAGATTTTGCCAAGCTTGCTCAGGCGATGTGGCTGTTTCAATTGCGGGAATTTTACTTTTGTAAAGCCAAATTCTTAACATTTCCTTATAGTTTATCCCCCCCCTCGGAGGTTTAACATCTGTAATTGTAATACCTAGCTGTCGTAGTTTATTAACAATAGTTTCGTTATTATCTTTTCCTTTCCGTTTCCTTCTCATTTTCTCATCAAGCATATTATCAATTAATTTTTCTTTCTTCGTCTTTTTGAGTTCTTCTTTGTCTTGTAAATCCTCTACAATTACTTCTCTTCTTTTCCTTGGTGGAGGTCGTCCTGGTGGAGGTGGTGGTGGTCGTATCATAGGTGGGGCGATTGGTGCCATTAATAAGCCCTGTCTATGTCGTCGTTCAGCATTTAGTTCCTGGATAAGTCGTTGTTCCTTTTTCATTTCCCTATCCTTTTCTTCCTGCCTTTCCTTCGCCTCCGCCAGTTCTCTTTTATGTTCTCTGTCCAACACATCTTTTCTTTCCTTCGCATCGGCTAGGTCTTTTCTTTCCTGCCTTTTCTTCTCCCCTTCCATTTCCTCCCGTGCTGACTTTTCCTTTTTATCAATAGCCTCAATACCTTCATACTTTTCTTGTTTAAGTTTGTCTAAGTGGTCTTGAATTGCGGTTCTTGTGTTCTGTTCAATCTCTGACAAGCTTTGAACTTTTTTCTTGTCTTCCCGCTTTGTCTTCGCCCTCTTTGCTTTTGGTTTGTTCAAATATTTCATAAACAGCTTAACAATTTGAAGCGTTGATAAGTCATTTGTTTCTTTCCAAAGTTTAGATATGCTCGTTTGCCTTTTACTTTGATATATGGCCGACCACCTTTCGTTCTGTATATCCTCGGCGGTCGTTGTTTAGGTTTCTTTTTCGGCTTCACCACCATCGCAGAGACTTCGCCTCCGCACCTCCGTTTTTTGGGGAAGCTTTTTTTCAAAAAGGTTCGTATATTATTAGTAAAAAAAATAATAGAAAGTTTAGTTTAATATTTGGTCTACTACGGGGTTTTAAAATTTAAGTGCCCCACGACCTCGTTGCTTGCCGTATCCCACATCGCTCGCAACCTCTTGAACTTTGCCAGCATAGGGAACACCAACCCTATCCAAAGCACCAGCGAAGCGAGAGATTGTTTTGTCTTTTTTCAAATATTTAATATTCCTAAATGTATTGCCGACCTTTTCCCAATTTACTTTCCCTCCCTTTTGACCACAACCCTTTTGTTTCTTGCGACCAGTTTTCTTTTTTCCGCCCGCCATTGTGTTTGAGTTTCTTGTTATTTTTCCGACTGTTGGATGACTTCAACCCTTGTTGTTTTCACGACCATTATAATATAGAAAAAAATAATTAATAATAAATTACAAAAATGATTTATTGAAATTATTGACTATCGCAAGCGATAGTTGAAATTTTGCCTCAATTTGTCCGATACAGCAACATACAAAAAGTTAAATCGTTCTTTGGTAGCCTCGTGGTATTTTTCAATGAAGTAGTTTAAATCATAACCGAGGTCCAAATGTTTATACACGAGTTCAATTTTATCAACACTCTGACCAGGAAAAATAAGGAGGTAGTCCAGCTGTTTAATCGCCTCTGGCCGTAAGTCGTTTAGGTATTGCGAACTCATAATCACCTTTGACTTGTAGTGTCTACTTTTTCAACAGGTCGCTTACGGAATTATCCCTCAACCCACTACCCAAATCATCTAGCACGAAAACGACTTCTGGTGTAATGTATTTGCTCGGTCTCTCCACTTTTTCGCCTCCCTCCTGCTTCTTCTTCTCTTCTTTTCCAAAATAAAGAAACTTCGGCTTAGGTTCTTCTTTCTCGTCCCGCACAATCTCGCCTTCTTCTTGCTCCTCGTCTGGCTTGTTGAGCTTGTCTAACTCGTAATCAATCACACTGTATCCGTCCGTTTTCAAATATGTGTATATAGTAATCGGGTTTCCCCTCTTCTTAAAGTGCTTAACCATTTCTTTGTAGATGTGGTCTTTGTGTATCGTGCTGGCGATAATAACAATACGGGTCTTTTTGTCGGTCGTTCGTTTCAGGATTTCAAACAGTGCCGTTGTTTTTCCTGATTGTTTTCTGGCAAGGGCAAAAATATTGGCATACGGTTCATCAAATAACTTATATCCTTTCGCCAACTTGTCGCCATCTCCGTTTTGCTTAACAGGTTTCACCTTTACATTATTGATTTTCTCCATCACTCTATATGAACCTTTTTTAAAAAAGCTTCACCAAAAATCAGAAAAATGCGGGTTGTAGGGTGTCCCTACTTTATCAGGCTAGAAATTCTAAACAAATAACAATTCTTCCAGCTAGCTGGTCGGTCTCAATATTGCCATTGTCTGTTTTAAGCACTTTAAATGTATAAACCCCATCTGTCCAGCCTACTACTCCCAAGTTGTAGCCGAGATTGGAAATGTTTGCGGTGTTGCTATCAGCGAATGTGCCAATAATTCCAATGCGGTCCATATAAAGGATTTTTGTTTTCGTCTCCGTCGTATTATTCATATAATGAATAAACTTAACATTCATTCTAGTCGGTGTAAAGTTCATTTGAATGTTTTTGTCAAATGTCTTGCTACCATTAACCCCGCCTGGAAAGTCATTACTCAGAAAAATAATCTTTTTGTATGTATAGTCTGTCATCGTGATGCCCTCTATATTTACATTTATAAACTTTTTATTAATTAATATTTCTGCTCGGACCGCCTGCGATTTCTATTCACGGGTCAGTGAGAAAAAAAATGAAAGTTGTGTTTATTGTATTCAAAAAGGAATAGAAACCAAATTTAAATGTGTGTATAAGCCTATGAGTGATTGGTGTGTTAGTTTTGATGAAACCATTCCTTTAATTTGCTCAAATGATGCTTCTTTGTATAAAATACATTTGTATGAATGTTCACTTCTTTGAACTAGATGGCGATGGAAGGCAGATGCCAATCAATAGTGTTAAAATACCTACATAAGTGTTGGCTACCTCACACGGCAAGTTCTTTTCAGACAGCCTGACGATACAAAGGGTTATAATACCGATAATGATACCCATTTGAAATAAGTATTTAATAAGTCGGCTGTCAGTTTTTCGCTTAGTCAAACAGCAATCCCAGCTGTCCTCGTATTCGTGGTCTAATTTTTGTTCTTCCTGCTTAATTTGGACATCTAGCACACGGTTCTTCAACTCTGGTGTCAGGTCGCCATCTACTTCTGTGATTGGTGGTGGAGGGTGTAATCTAGGGGGCATTGTAAGTGCCTTTTTTCAAAAACCACTTACGTTCTCAAAAACTATATTGGGTTTTGTAAGGGCTTGTCCTTACTGGAAAACGACTGCTCGGATTTCTGCTAATTGGTTTGCTTTGTCTTGTAGTATATTCATAAGATTTTTTTTTTCTTTTTCTAAATAAATCACCTTTTCTGATAATTGTTGAACGGCCTTAATCAACGGGGCGATAAACTCGGAATAACCTATACCATAACCGACATCACCGCTATCAACACATTTAACATCTTCTGGATTAACACTCACACCTTTCAATTCGCATTCTTTCTTTGCTTTGGACACGGAACCATAATTGTTTCTTTTATAAAACCGCCAAAATCTAGCATATTCGTTTCTGTTAGTATTTCTTCTCATTCTTGTGCTATTAAGCCAGTCCTACATTTCTTGTTGTCGTCAATCATACGATAGCAGACTGGATTTAACTTATTAATAAAATCTAAGCCTAAGCATTCCTTTATATCTTCTTTTTTTTCTCCTGTCTGAATATTGAATTGGATTAGACAATACCCATAATTGTCCATTGCTTGCTTTCAAAGACATCAAAGCAGTATTTGAACTATTCTCCCATATGAACCCACTCGTTGAAGAATTATTCACTCTAAATCTAAAAGCATAAGAAGTTAATCATCCTCCTACTCCTCCTGCTGGTGCTGTTCCTCCATTTAATGCTTTATTTGCTCCACTGAGACATATAAATCCCCCAGTTTGGATCAGCAGTATCCCATACAAATATTCCTCTCGCATTCGTCCCGTCTGTTTGTCCTTGAATTCCTATTTTCGCTCCATTATTAGTTGTGGTCGTTAGCAACCAATCTGTAATTCCCGCATTCGCCGTTATTAATCCACTCGCTGTTATTGCCTTTGTTGTTAATAAACCTGCTGTATTGATTGACATGGCTGTATCAAATAAAAATCCTGCTCCTTGGGTTATTCCTGATTTGTAGTTAAAATTTAGACTTGCGCCTTTATTTATCTGGAAACTTGAAGTGGCATGACTTGATTTCCATATATCATTTGCATCGTAATAAGCATCAAAAGTAATATTTATGTTATTATGTGTTTGATTCATTAGTTGAAAAATTGGGTAAATGTCAGTGGCTGTGAATGCTTGTATATGTGGCCTTGTATGATCGTTGGATTAGTTGTGCCAGCTGGACCATGTAAATCTAATCATCCCGTAAATCCAATTCCCTTTATAGTATTGCATATTATTATCGGTTTGGTTGATGCCGTTGTTATTTTGTCGCTCGTCGTTAATGTTGTTGTAGTCATACCCGCAGTTGAAGTAATTGATGTTCCCGTTATTGTTCCAGCACTTGTAATGTTGTTTGAATTCATATCTAAGGCTCCATAAAACCGCATACCGCCAGCATTGTTAAAACGGACAATCTCAGACGAAGCACTTTTATTATCCAAAAGTTTTGAAATATAAAGTCCCGCCCCTTTTATATCAAATGCTACATTCGTGAATACATAACCTCTTTGGTTCGCAGTTCCGCTTGTAGCAGGATTTAGAGTAAATAAGAAATATTGATAAATCACCTGATGTCTGTGAAAAGAATATATCTCCTCCATTTTGGTTTAATATCCGTGCCCCATTATATGTAATATTTCCACCATTAATGATTTCTTGATTATTAAAATCAGCCGTTTGTGTTAGAGTTAGATATTTTATCACAGTGCTCGTCCCGTTGAATGTTTTAATTCCTGTTATTGTTTGGTCTCCTGTTAGTTTCACACAATTGTCATCCAGATATTGCCTATTTACCGCTTCATTCGCATTTTGTGGTGCTCCTAGATTAACAATCCTACTACTATTACAATCTAATCCAGTAGCATTAAACCACGAAACAATCGTCCCATCAATAATAAAACTTATTTTTTTTCGCAGAAATTTCAAAGTTGTAATATGTTGCAGTTTTCATATCCAAACTAGCAATTGACCCGATATTACTTGTAGAATTGAAAACAATGAATGTGCCCTTTGTTGTTGAATTGATTGGATTCCCAGTAATTTCAACACCACTGCTATATGTCTTAATTCATGCTATTGATCCTCTTCCTGATACGAAGGGCCGCCCCATGTCCGGTCGTAGGGAAACAAAATTTTGCGTAAATTGTTAAAATGTCAGTATTATTCGTAAAAACATTATTTTAATGCTAAAAAATCATTTTTACTGCAAAAGTCTGCAAAAAAAACTTTAATACCTATTGCGTCTGACTCTCAGCCCGACGTACCGACACTACAGTCAAACAGCTAGTCATACGCGCTAATTCATTGTATACGATATGTTACAAACGCTTTCCTGTAACTAAAACATATAATAAACAAACATAAACAAACCCTGCATCAATGACAAATTATTTTCCTGATTTATCTCACCTCTGGTGGCACTTGGGCGCCACCACACCGTGCCACCCAGGACAAACACGTACTGCTTGCATCCCACCAGCAATATTATAGTCGCAAAATCGTGGACGGCTACATGTCATGCATAGGTTTTATGTATAGATAAATGGAATAAAAAAGAAAAAACTTAAAACTGATTATGAAGATTGCTTTGGCGGGAAAATCCACGCCTGTGGTGGCACTTAGCGCCACCTCTTGCTCTGCACCCGCAAAACAGTATTATTACATGTCCCGATCCCGGATATCACGGAAGTACTGATTCCCAGCTAGAAATACAGCAGTGAATGAAACAAAACAACACTAAACTTGAAAAAAAAATCCTTGATGAATGCGCGCTGAGCGCGCACCGGCGCGACCGATCGCCTGCCACCTGCGTAGCACCCCGCACCACGCACCTACCTATAACCGTGACAAGGCAAATGCTTGCGCAAACAGCAAAAAAACCGCATGTTGGTGAAGCAAAAGCGGAAAAAAATATTGCAAAAAAGAAAATGATTATGCATTCCCGCCTCCGGTGGCACTACGAGCCACCGAAGCGTGCCAGCCACCATCGCACTGTCGACCGTGAAGGCGCCCAAGTCAATCTAAATCAGCCAAACAATTTTGCTGCGGCAAATACGAATTCTATGCAAGTAATTCACCAGACAAGTGCTTCGTCCTCGCTGCTGCTGTCGGGAAAGCCGCCAGGGGGCTCGCACAGCTCACAGCCTACGTAATCTTAGCTGCCTGGAGGAGGGTTGTTGCTGTTGGGATGGTTGCAATGTTTGCAGAGCCAGATCTCGCCTCCTTCGGAATTTGCGTCCCCCTCGTCCCAGTCGCTGTCCTTTTGATCTTCCTCATGATCTGACTCCTGGTAATTCACCGGCCGAGCCGCCCTCCTCTGTCGCTTTGCTGCTCCGCCCCGCCCAGCGGGACGTGAGCCTCGCACTGCCGCTCCGGAGGAAGGGCCACCACGCGCTGCGTTGCCCGGCTGCTTCCTTTTCCGGCCTGCTTTTTTATTTGCTTTCTTTTTGCTGCTTTTGCCTGCGCCACCTTCGGTATTGCCGCCGTCGCCGTCGCCGTTGCGTCCCTTGTGGCTCGCCATAGCGTCCTCCAGTCTCTGCTGAAGGTCGGCCACCTTACCCTGCGTCGACAGCCCTAACCCTTTCAGCAAAGCGATACATTCGGGCTTGAGCATTTGGGTGAACCTTCCCTTTGCCTTGCTCTTTGCTCTCCCGCTGGCAGCAGACACCGAGTTGAAGTAGCTCTGCTTTTCCTCGTAGCTCATGCCATCGGTCGCTCCGGACTTCACGTGTATCGCCAAGGCTGGCTCCCCCAAGCTCTGATGCTTGGACTTGCACCGCTCGTCCTTTTTGTGCGCAGGTACGGGGTACTTCAAGCTCTGGGTGCACTTCTCGCACCGCTTGCCCTCCTTAGCATCCTTGTCTTGGCGTAAATCCAACACAATGCGGTCACGGAACTCAACATCGCTGTGAACCGCCCCGTAGGCCACACCAGGCGTAAAAATTTTACCCTCATCTGTTGGCCGGTAGTAAGCAAATGAGCGCAGCTCCTGAAACATCCACGTCGCAACCTTCCGGGGATTCTCCTTGTTCTTGCTGATCCACGCTTCGATCACGTCCCTGTCGTGACAGTAGTACCGATGGTTCTCAAACCCTGCTTTTGCAGCTGCAAGAAGCCAATCCTCAACGATATCGAAACCACGGCCCTGCTCAAGCTGACTCGTGAGAAATACCTTAGTGTGTATGCCTTTGTCCGCGTCGCACACGTTCCAGGCATGCCCGCCGCACAGCATATCTGAGCGCATCTCAATGTTGTACTTCTGCCAGAACCTACAGCCAGACTGCATTCAATCAGCTGGTGCGTGACATACTAAATACTTGGATTCCGCCATGATGCACTCTCTGTTATGGAAATCGCCCCCGCCATCGCCTGTGCGGATGCCAGGGCCCGGAAGAGATGACATCTCTCCGCTGCCTCCTTCCTCCTCAGTTCGCATGTGGTAATCCCATATATACCGAGTCGTGGCGCCGGAATGCTCACATCTCATAATATTATGGATGTATTCATACTGCAGCACCCCGTCCGTCCGCCGTGTGACGCGAGTGAACAACAAATCATTCATCTTCACGCCTGTTTCGGAGTACCAAGATATGTAGTCCTGATAGACTACCCAAGCGCCAAGCCCAGGTTCAAGCAGATAGATTTGTTGCGTGATGTGGCTGCACATGCAAAAAAGTCTCACAAACAAGCCGAATGGAAGCTGGGAGTGACCTTCGCTGCACCTTGTACTGCGCGTCGTGTCTCTCGCACTTTTTGATTTTTTCCTTGAGGTTTTTGATCTTTTCCAAGTTCCGCTTCTCCTCTGTCAAAGCTTCCTCTCGCAATAGCTCGGCCTTCCATTTGTCCCAGTTGTCGTGCCACTTGCAAGGGACTGTTTTGGTAATGCAACGAAACAGAACATCCTCCTCCTTGAGTATCTTACCAACAGTCTTGCGATTGCGAGGGACATAGTTGTGGTGGCATACATCGGTGCTTCCTGGCCTGACGCAGCCTCCCTTACAAAGATATGCAGCTGAGTTTTGCTCATTCCACTTTCCACCCCGCATAATGTGCGCCAAGCGCTCGAAGCCCCCTGACTCCTCCACCATTTGCGCGTAGATTTGAGGGTGGGCTGTGGTTCTGAACCAATTAAAAAAGGAGTCCAATGATCCAAACCAAAATGCAGCGTTAGACCCTGACTTCCCAGCCAAGTTCTCTTTCACAACAGAAGCAGTGATCCGCTTCTCCATCGGTGTGATCTTTTCTCGCTCGGCGTTCGCCATCACTTGCTGTGAAAAGATGTCAGGCTTCTTCAGTTTTACCCCTTCCTGCAGATTGGCGTCAGCATCTCGAACAGCTTTTGCTGCTTTGCGCGCATACCGATCGCTGATCGAAGTAAAGATTTCTTGAAATTGTTTTGAGGTCATCTTCCCTCGAAGCTTCCCAACAAAAGCCTGCTTGTAAGCTGATCGATAGGGGAAAATCTGCACAATTTCTTTGACAGCCTTGGCAGCTGCAGCTTCCGCTTGCCCTTGCTGTACTAGCGCTGATACTTGGGGGAACTGCTCCTTGCCTTTCTTAAATAAAAGTAAGCACATCAGTTGGTCATCCGTCATCCCATCGAGACTCTTACTTGAGCGCATCTTTTCCTGGTATCTCCTGCTCCTTTCCAAAGTCTTACGGTGCCGAACATCGACTAGCGTCTCATCAAGTCGCTTCCTGGAATGATGGCCGCTATGTGCACTAGATTCAGTATCTGATATGCCCCCGGAAGAGAATGCAGATCCACTCGATGGGCTCAACATATTGAATGAAGCAAGGGCTGACGGTGCGACTTCTGACACTCGAGAACTAGCTCGTTGTTCCACTAGCTCCACCTTTGCAGACAGCGGTATAGAGGACCGACTCCTTGCTACAGCAGACTGTACTGCCGACTGGCTTATGGCTGATTGGGTGGCTAATCTGGCTAGGAACGACATGGCATGCCTCTGCGACAGCAACAACAAGCAGTTCATACTCACAATCACATTGTTCGTATAGCACCGAATAGAGCTTTCCAAAGGCTGAAGCCTCCAAGCTGAAAAGGGTCGAGATTGGGATGCCGACTACAGCACAAGTGGGATGTAACATAACAAGAGAAGAGGTGACGACCTGCGAGGGTGTGTCACTAGTGGCTCGCTCTGCACAAACGTGTCAAAAGGGTGCTTTTTCAAAGCTCCTAAACTCACCGTACCGTACAGGGAATAGTGGCATTCGGCGGGTTTCTTTGGCATTTCTCCTTAAGTTTGAGAGCATTCCCGCTTCAACTAGTTCAAGTGCTGTTCCTGTTACCCCACTGCCTTTCGCATGCCCAAGGAGAAGATTATTGTAGAAACTATCGAGGCCTATCGTGTGGAAAGAAAGGATGGACAGCAGACGGTGTTTGTGCAAGTGAATAACGACGAGACATGGCAACCCCTAGGCGACTGCAAAATTGACACTGCAATCACGATGCAGTACAATGATTTTCCAAGCCCAGATCCCAATGTGCCGGCATGGGACATAAAAGAAGACAATATGGTCTTTCGATACGCCCTGCAAGGAAAAGCCAAAGTTCGCAGTCTCACAGGAAAGCCAAAGTTTTTTGACCCTAGCCTGGCAGAACAAAAGACGACTCATAGTCGCAGAGCTAGGGCAAAGCGTCAGCAGCCTGGTTCAGCTGAAAAAAAGGATGACTCGCACGTGTCAGAAGCTGAACAACAGCCGAAAAAACGGCGGGAGGGCAAACCTTCTCAAGCCGCGAAGAAGGCACAATCGCAGCAGAAGGTTTGCTGCTTCATACATACATAGTTAGGAAAGTAAGTAAGTAAGTTCGTAAATAAACAAATAAATAAATAAATAAGTAAACAATCAAATCAAGAAATGAATGATGAGTAACGAGAAAATAAGTACATCCATGCATGCAACAACAACAGAGCATACATGCAATTATTATTGCATGCATACCTACACGCATGCACACATACATACATACATAGTTAGGAAAGTAAGTAAGTAAGTTCGTAAAAAACAAATAAATGAACAAATAAACAATTAAATAAGGAAATGAATGATGAGGCACGACAAAATACGTACATGCATGCATGCAACAACAACAAAGCATACATACATGTATTGCAAGCATACCTACACGCATGCACACATACATACATACATAGTTAGGAAAGTAAGTAAGTAAGTTCGTAAATCAACAAATAAATGAACAAATAAACAATTAAATAAGGAAATGAATGATGAGGCACGACAAAATACGTACATGCATACATGCAACAACAACAAAGCATACATACATATATTGCATGCATACCTACACGCATGCATACATACATACATACATAGTTAGGAAAGTAAGTAAGTAAGTTCGTAAATAAATGAATGAATAAAGAAATAAACTATTAAACAAAGAAATAAATGATGAGTAACGAGAAAGCAACAACAACTATGCATACATGCAACAACAACTATGCATACATGCACGCATACATACACGCATACATACACGCATACATACAAGAGAAAATCAATAAATAAATAAATAAATAAATAAATAAATAAATAAACAAATAAACGAATCGTTCTTGCAGTGGTCGCCCGGCCGTAAGCAGCGTAGTGGGAGGCTTGGCAGCAAAAAGGCTGCTGGACCAGTTTCACGTCGTGTCGATTTCTCTGAAGCGCTAGCTGCCACTGGGTACTGTCATCTTGATATCGTTTTCTCATGACATTGGCATATTTTGCAGTGATAAGGCAAAGGAGGGTCTTGAGGAGACGAGCGCATCAGCTCCCAGGCAGGAACTGTATTAGTTTTGCAATTTCTGGTGTTTGCATGCTGCGTAATGTGATTGCATTGCAGGGTGATACCAGCAGCACACAGCCCCCCGCCCCCACCACCGCCGGACAGAGATGATGTTTTGGAAAAGCTCAAGCACTTGAGCGCAATTTCCGCATCGGCCAGGGCTGCTTTGTTGAGATCTGACGAAGTTTTTACACACAATCTGGATGCACTGCAACTTCCTGAAGAGGATGAACAGCCAGAGCCGGTGCCACTGTCGGTCCAAAAACCAAAATCATCTCTCTTCGGTGCTTGGGGAGACTCCATTAAAAGCAAGTCGATCGCGGATAAGGCGGGCGACGCCGCGGACGAGAAAGACGGTAAGGGCACGCATACGGAAGATCTTACGGTGAGCGCTAGCACGGCGGACAAGAAAGACGGTAAGGGTACGGAGGACCAAGCCGCGATCGATGATGCCGATACCGCCGCCAACCTAAAGCTCATAGCTGAGCAAAAAGCAGCAGATGATGCAGCACGAGCGGCCTGGGAACAAGCGAAGAAAAATTATAAATTCTGGGAGGTCAGGCCCGCAAAACAGTATTATTATAAATTTCCAGCCGGAATGAGCGCAACCGAACAGGCGCAACAACAGAAAGGGTACTAACTGTTTCTGTTTTTTTCTTGCTCTTCACACCCTCCCCGTGTCCCTACTGCAATGATGTCTAGACTTGTGATAGCGTACTCTGTGGGCACATCTGTGGAGTACTTCGCGTGTGTCGACAGCCAGTACTGGAGCAACCTCGGGCTGAACCTGACCGTAATTTCCTGCTTTGATAGCATGCACTGCAGTCCACCCCCCTCCTACCCGTAGGCAGGTGAATGGGTATTGACAACGATGGTGCCCCCGGCCATATGCCTTGTGCTTGGGTAAGCAATGCTGCACATACAGACATGCAATCGCGGTATCTGTTGCTTGCATAGTCCGGGCCGTCGCCTGCAACAGGACCCGCTTGGCAAGTTTATAGTTCTTGCGAATTCCATAAACACGCGATCGTGCTTGGTCGCGATTGAGACCACTCCCGCTGGAGCCAGCGAACGCACTTTTGCTTTGTCCTTTTTGGTGGAGGCAGACATAGATGCAGTGGCCACGAAGAAAGACCAGAGCGAGCACAGAGGCCGTGCCAGAGACAGCTTTCTGCAAGAGTGCGTATATCCCCTGCTGGAGCCGCATATTCAAGCAGCGAACGGTCGCTTGCCGAAAGACGAGCCGCTTCCTCCCATTCCGCGCTATCGCGCCACCGTGGTCGCTCAAACCCCCCCCCCCCCCCCCCAAAGTCAGTGCAGACGCGAAGGCCTCTGCCTCCAGCACCGCCCTGAGCGCATCCAGCAGTCAGGGGTAAGCAACAACAGCTTGTCTGTCATTTAAAATGATGCAAAATTTATTATGCGCAGGGATAGTATTGCGTCCCGCAAGGTCAGGCGCAAGTCGGTATTGCCAAAGGACGAGGTGCGCGTTGTTGCAATGGATTCGTTCGTTGATCCAGAGGGAAGAGATCCTCTAGAAGGTTACGGGGTGGAGCTAGTTCCCATCAACGGAGCTCGGTACGGGGACATTGGGCTGCGGGAGGGCGAGGAGCTCGGCGGATTCGGGAGGGAACTGCTGCTACAATTTTGGGGCGACTGCTATGATGAAAAGGTGGATCCCGCAGGCTTCTCTGCTGTTTTGGCAAGTCCGGGCGACAGCACGCTCAAGATCGGTGGCAAGCTCTGGTGCTTTACCAAAGCACATCGCAAGGAAGTAGCAGAGGATCGTTCCCAGCCGCCATGCAACGCAGGCGCGCTGATAAACCATACGCCTGAGGGTTCAGGTGCAAACTGCACCTGGATTCTGCCGAAAGGCAAGAGAAATCAATACCCCATCCTCAAAATGACGGACAACCTCGTGTACGGCGGTTTTTTTTATTTGACTACGATGGCCAGAAGGGCTCTGTGTATTGGCCCCAGCACGTTGGGGGAGTAACGCCCCGGGACATGCCTCTGGCGGCGGATGCGGACAGGAAGTTGATTTGGCCTCGCTTCAATAAGCCTTCGCCTGCACCCCAGAACTTCAAGGTAAGAGCCTGCACCCACACAACACAAAACATGCTTGCACTCTCACAGCTACCTGCAAAGAAGACTGCAGCTGGTAAAAAAGTTGGAGTCGGTGGCAAGGGTGGCAACAAGACGCACCTGCCAACTTGCCTTTGCCCGACGCGCCCCCTGGGCATCAAGAAGCGCGCCAAGGCAAGGGCCAAGCTTGCTGCTGCTAATAATACTGAAGCGCGCGCGCAAGGTAATAAGCTTGCCGTGCACAATCTGATGTGATGGGTACCTGGTTTTGATTTAGAGGAAACGGACGAGGAGGATTCGGATGATGAGTCGGAAGATTCGGATGATGAGTCGGAAGATTCACCCTTGCAGTCACCTAAAAAGAAGTAAGTGAAGCGTGACACTGCAAAGGAAAGTGGTTCAAAGCGGCCGGACGGGCAGACCCCGATCCAAGGGGGAGGTGATCGTCAGGTATGCGCCCCAGGCTGTCGATGCCCGCGGTGCCGCCAGTCGCAACGCGTCCCCGGGCATGGAGAAGGGTGCGATTGCACAGGGTGCGTACCACATGGCAAAGGGTGCAAATGTGAGGAATGTGTACCAGATGCTAAGCATGGCAAAGGGTGCAGATGCAAGGAGAAGTGCGCGCCCCCATCGTCGCCGCCGCATGTGGTCCCCTTTGCAATCCCCCCGCCCTCCCCGCCCGACCAGCATGGCGGATATGGAGGTCAACAGCCTGCGTTGTCACCTGTTTTCCAGCCAGCAGCCGGTGGAGGCCGTGGAGGCAGCGGCCTTGCGGCGTATCTGGCATACTCACAGCAGCAAGCAACGTCGTATTTGTCACACAGTCAACAGCAAAGTACCTCGTTTCTGAATTACATGGCAGGGGGTAACTCTCGGCTTGAGTAGACCGTTAGCGCGTACAAGGTAGCATACTCGCCTCCGGTGGCGCCACAAGTGCCACCGGAGGCAGGAGAGAGCATTAACTTTCATTTTCTCTCTTGACTTTACTGTTTATGATTGATTTTGTTGTGTAATTTGTGTTGTACCGCGCTAGGATTCGGACTTGCCCTCCTGACGTAGGTATCACGGGTGGGGTGGCGCGGTAGCCTGCGTACGCAGTCCGGTGGCGCTTCAAGTGCCACCGGAGGCGGGAAAACACAGACAATTTATAATTTGCTTTCTTTTTGCAGCTTTGCGTCGTTTTGTTACTTAATTCGCGACTACACAGCCTGAGGAAGCGGACTTTACCGTCAGGCACATAGCAGTCTGGAATGTGTAGTACAGCTATCTTTGCGTTGCCGTAGGCTATATTTAAGTAGTCAAAATGCATTATTATATTAATATAAACTAATAAAAGTTGTTTTTGCTATTTACTACGACTTTTAATAACATAAAAAGCATGCCGGTAGTGACTACGCAAATTTGTGCAATCCTTACGACCTACGACCTTCCGGCCCTTCGTATCAGGAAGAGGATCACATTGGTTTGGTTTCCTGAGGTTTTAACAGCCGAACCATCAAGAACAGAAACATCCACACCATCAAGATTTACATTTGTTATGCTTTGGTTTCCCATATTTAGCCCTCCCGTCATACTAGCAGTGCCGTCTGATCTAAGAAAGGGCGAGTTTGTGTTTCTCCATTGTCCAGTGCTATAAATGAGTAGTTGATTATCTGATGCTGTTGTTATAATCACATCGCTATGTGTATCAATACTTCCACTCGCCGACACTTTCGCCGTGTTCGCATCATGCTCTGATAGCCAAGTTGTGATAGACCTACCATTTAGTTGATTTACATTTGTTATGCTTTGGCTTTTCATATCAATCCCCGCACTCGCATTTATTATACTGCTAAATGTTTTAATTCCTGCTATGGTTTGGTCTCCTGTTAGTTTAACCACCGAACCATCAACTGCGAGATTTGCGAGATTAATTCCATTATATGTAGAAGCCCCTGAAATAGCAAAACCGCCCATATTTAGTCCTCCCGTCGTACTAGCAGTGCCGTCTAATCTAAGAAAGGGTGGTGTGGTGTTTCTCCATTGTCCCGTGCTATACATAAGCAGTTGGTTATCTGCTGGGAAGCCTGTTATTGTAACATCGCTGTGGCTATCTATACTTCCAGCTGCTGACACTTTATCATTATTATCATTATGCTCAAATATCCATTCATCAACATCTTTGGTATTTAGTAAATTAACTCCTGTTATATTCTTCCTTCCCATACTAATGTTGCCAAATTCATCAACATTTATCGGAAAGGTTTTATTTACCCAGTTTATTGAATTATATGTTAGATAACTATTCATCGCTATTGGTGCCGTTATGACTACATCAGAAAGTGTGTCAATTGACCCGAGTGATGTATTCCTCCATTGGCCGTCTACATCGTTGTAAGTTAAGTATTGACCGACCACTGGTGCGGATATGTTTGTATCAATCAAATTATAAAGGCTGGTTTAGTGCGGATTGGAAGTATTAGAGCGGTGTTGAGTTGAGGCTTTAACCTCGTCGTTGTCCCTAACTCGTTGCTCTGTATAGTATAGATTTTTTCCTTCTTTAATGTCCTCTGTGCTTTTGGTAGCCGTGTATCGAATCGGCCGTCAGTATAATAAAGGTTTACGGGGTCGGTGTCTTCTGGCACCCTATCTGTGTTTAAGCCAATAATATTAGTGTTCGTTAGGTCTAAAGTATATTAAGACTATCAACAGCTAACTCATTAAGGCCTAAGAGCGATTTATATTGTGACATCTGAACCTTTTAAAAAAGCTTCACCAAAAGTTGGCGAAAGATATGATTGAGGGGCGGGACTGCGGAGCTACGCTCGCAGAAGCGTACGGTGAGAAAAGTGAGGAAAGCTGTGAAAGCGATGAAGAGGTTGAACACGACTTTATTGATATCGTTGCCCGACGGGTTGCGGGTATGAAACTTAAGACTAAACAGAAGAAGGCGAAGAAAGCGGTAAAAAGAAAGTGGAAGAAGAAAGCGAGGACGAAAGCGAAAGTGAGGAAGAAGAGGAAGAGCCCAAACCTAAGAAGGGTGGTAAGAAGTCTAGCCGTGTTAATGTCAATGTTTATGCGGGACAACCAGAGAAGTCAAAAAAAGAAAACAATGATACATCTAAGATATTTTTAAAGTTTTGAACCTTTTTTTAAAAAAAGCTTCACCAAAAATAGAGGATGATCAAGATAAAAAATTTACCATTAGATGTTCGTTTACACATTATGGAGTATTTATATAATCATCGTGATTACGACTTCAATAGTTGCTATGTGTGTGGATTAACTCTGTGTTTAGCTAACAGACAGATTACAGCGATTGATGATAGTTTTGATTGGTTTTATATGTATGAGTTTTGTTCTTATTATTGTTTTGAAATAGAAAAAGAAGAAAGATTAATATATAAGGATAAAGCATTAGGTGTGATAAAGTATTAGATGGATTAAACATAGCAATCCACAAAACAGTGAAACAGGAGGTGAAGATGAAGATGAAACAAAGGAACAACAAGCACTTGAAATACATTACCAAAAAAGATTACCGACTGATAAATGGAATACGATATGGGCGGACAAACCACTTAAACAAGTTTTCGTAGACCTAGCGGATATGTCAAAACTTAAAGATAAGAAAGGAAATAAAAACTATGCTTGGATGTTGTTTTGGATTGACACTCATAGCCGATTTTTAATAATTAAACCACTTAAAAACAAAACGGCGAAAGAAGTTTATTTATCTTTGAAATCAATACTTTACACACCCAAGAGCATTACAACCGACAGCGGAAGCGAATATAAAGGAGCGGTTAAAGATGATTTCAGAGAGAATAATATTGACCATCGGACGGTGAAAGTGGGCGACCATCGAGCTCTTGCTATTGTGGATAGAGTTATATGGACTATAAGAAGGTGGCTTGACATTTTATTTGAAACTAACGGCAATTTTGATTGGCTGACTTATATTGACGATATGGTGGATGCTTATAATACGCGATTTCATAGAACAATTCAAAATAGGCCGATAGTTGTATTCAAAGGAGTAAATAAAAATAAACAACGGATTCAACGGGATGGTCTAATTGATGAAATTGAAAAAGGTGATAGGGTGCGAAAGGAATTAAAGAGAACATTATTTTCCAAAGGTGGAAAGCAATATAGTAAACAGATTTACACCGTGGTGGGAAGAAAGGGCTTCAAATTGATATTAAATTCAGATGAGCTAGTCAGTCCGAGGGAATTATTAAAGACTAAGTTCAACAAACCAGACGATGAAGAAAAACAAATTAATGAGCAAGTAAAAGATTTAACGAAAGAAAAGAAAACACAGGAATTATTAAACCGTGAAGATCAACCTGAGAACATACGGACTAGCAAAAGAGCAAGGAAAGCAAAAATACGATTAGATTTGTAAAAATGATTTTATTACCAATACATTGGAATAATCCATTTGATTAATACCGCCCTTTCCTGCAATTTTCTGTAAATCGCGATCAATGACTTAAATATTATCAACTCATCGGGACCTCCGACTGACACGAGAAACAATTGTTCATTCTTCGGCTTTTTGATAGTGTCATCCACACGAGCCCAAGCGAAATAATAATCATTCTTCTTTTCATCTTCGTTATTTTCAAAGAAATCGCGAGCGTATGCTTTCATACCATAGTCTCTGACTTTTTTTCTGGCTGTGATGAATTCAGCAGGAAGTTGAACAATCCTCTTGTTCTCAACATTTTCAGGAACTTCTTCAAGTGTCTTCCAACCTCTTTCAGGGGCACGCCCGGGGCCTGGGGCGATGGGGCTAGGGGCGGGACCAGGGGCGGGACCAGGGGCGATGGGGCCCAGGGCGACGGGGTCGGCAGTGGTGGGAAGCTCTGCCAGCTGAGCTCGTCGAAGAATGTCCGTAATCTCAGCCATTGACCCATTGTTTTCTTGAGCTTTCTTCTCACCTCTTTTCTTACTCATCCAAATTCTTGATTTGCTGAATTCTGAAAGACTGATGAGAATTTTTTGGTGGTTGATTTTGGTTTAGGTTGTCGGTTTTTTTTAGCAATTTCCTTTTTTTATTTAGGGGGGCGAATAGGGCCGACCTAATTATCGCAATAATCTTTATCGTAAATTGCGGTTAATTAATTACGATAGGTAAATGGGTATTGTCAGCCATACTTTAATGGGCAATTTTCCTTCAGGCTTCCTTCTGTCCTTGTTGGTTAGGTCAGAAAAGAAAGAATAAAAAGAAACAAAGATATCCAACGATAGTATTAGTCTAATCTCCCGCTCTGCCCCAGAGACTGATGAAGATGTTGAAAGAAGAATAAAAAGAATAAAAACGAGAAATGATTTGGAACTACAAGAGGGGCAAATAGAGAAATTAGTTGGCGAAAACAAAAACATTGATAAACAAATTCAGTCTCTCGAAAAAAAGAAGACCAAGAATGAGCAAGAAATAAAGAGCTCTACAAAAACAAGTAAAGAAAATAAAGCAAAAGCGAGAGAAGATGTTGATATAGCGATGGGAGTAAAAGAACTAACTATTTCGTTGATTGAAGAAATCACGAAATATAATAGTTGGATAAATAAAGGATTACATATTCGGGCTGGGATAACGAGACCAGACGATATGAACGATGTGTTGAGCACGATTACGAGCGAAAGAAAGAGATCAGACGAAGCAATACTAATAGTAAGATGAAAAATTCACAATAGACAAAAACAAATTCAACCGATGACCACCGTATAATATAACCCCTTGGCAGGTAGGGTTCAAAACATAGCCTGTCTTTTATACTGTGTTTTTAAACACTAAAACTTCAAAATTACTTCAAAAGCCCTACTAACTTTTTGTTGTGGGGTAGGTCAATGGATGAGAGTGGTGGTGTCTGCTACTACTAAGGTAATTTCCTTCTTCCTTTTTGATTTATTTCCTTCGTCAATATGTTTTTCTCTTTGATTTCTTAATTATTTCTTGTTTGTTTAAAAATGGTGATTTGGACTGAAAGACCCTTTTCTTAGAGGGCATTTTCTTAAAAATGACCCTAAGAAAAGGGTAATTATCTTCTCACTTTCACCTGGCTTCAGGGCTGCCACCTCAATAATGATTTTCAATTTTTTTCTTTTGTTTGTTTGTTTGTTCAAATTAAACTTGTTTGTTTGCTTGTTTCTTTCTTTCTTTCTTTGCTTGTTTCTTTCCTTCTCCTTTCTTTCTTTCGTTCTTTTCTTAAAAATTAATTGAAGAAAGAGGACTCAGCAGAAAGAAAAAAAGAAGGAAGAAGGAAGAAAAAAAGAAGAAGGAAAGATGAGGACAGAAAGAAATTAAAGCTTAAGAGGAGAAGGAAAGAAAAAGAAAGAAAGACAGAAAGAGAAAGAAGAAAGAAAAGAAGGGAAGAAAAGAAGGGAAGAAAAAAAGAAAGAAAAGAAAGAAAGAAAAGAAAGAAAGAAAAGAAAGAAAGAAAAGAAAGAAAGAAAAGAAAGAAAGAAAAGAAAGAAAAGAAAGAAAGAAAGAAAAGAAAGAAAAGAAAGAAAGAAAGAAAGAAAGTAGTAGTAGTAGTAGTAGTAGTAGAAGAAGAAGAAGAAGAAGAAGAAGAAAAAGAAAAAAGAAGAAGAAGAAGAAGAAGAAGAAGGATGATGATGATGATGATGATAATGAGGAGGAGGAGGAAGAAGAAGAAAGAAGAAAGAAGTTAAGAAGAAGAAAAAAGAAGAAAAGAAGAAAGAAAGGAAGAAAGAAAGGAGGAAAGAAAGCAAAGAAGGCAAAAGAAAGAAAAAAGAAGAAGGAAGAAGAAGAAAAAAGAAGAAGGAGGAGGAGGAGGAGGAGAAGAAGAAGAAGGAGGAGGAGGAGGAAGAGGAGGAAGGAAGGAAGGAAGGAAGGAGGAGGAGAAGAAGAAGAAGAAGTAAGAAGAAGAAGAAGAAGAAGACGAAAAAGAGGAAGAAGAAGAAGAAGAAAGAAAGAAAGAAAGAAAAAAAAGAAAGAAAGAAAGAAAGAAGAAGAAGAAAGAATAAGGAAGAAGTAAGAAGAAGAAGAAAGATGAAGGAAAAAAAAAAGAAGGAAGAAGAAAAAGAATCGAAGGAAAGAAGAAGAAAAGAAGATTCTTAGAAGCAAGAAGAAGCCAGAAGAAGAAGAAGAAGAAGAAGAAGAAGAAGAAGAAGAATTAGAAGAGGAAGAAGAAGAAGAAGAAGAAGGAGAAGAAGAAGAAAGATATGAAATTATTCCTAGTTTCTGTCCAGGATTTATCATGTTTGAATCTCGATGAATAAGTGATACAGTGATAAAAAAATTTAAATGCCAGTTGATTTTGTTTATTTCCAACCCTGGTAGTAAATATTACTTTTGTAGGCGCAGATAGGTAAATATGCGACATTTTCTTATACCCCTATACACAGTGATGTATAGAAGAGCTATATCTCTTTAAGATATAGTTATATCCGTTTGTATTTATACACTTTTGAGCCGGTTGAAAACGATCATATTACGATTCATAACCGGTACTACTTTTTTAAGCAGTATAATTTTATCGTTAGGGGTGACACTGGGAAATGCCTCTCTTTTTCCTTTTTGTTGCTTGGCTCTGACAGTCTCCTACATTTTCCGCCATACTGGTTTCCTCTCTTTGTAGAGGAGGAAGATGAGGTTATTTTCAGAGTGATGTGGAATTGGAAGGATAAATATCCCGGCTTACATTAAATAATATCTTTTGATTATAAGCGACCGTGACAAAAGTGGAGTCCCAGCCTAGATTTTTCAAGTATATCCTCCAAATTTCAATTCAGCAATTTGAAAAATAGCCGCTCTCCAAAGCAAAGCAAGAAGGAAAGGTAGTGGACTATGAGGAGTGTAGGAAAGGAGTTGGGGAGGTGTTAGCAGCTTGCAGTGCACAAAAACAACAGTGACATCTTGCACAGAAGCCCATAAAGCGGCACGACAAGACACTCGTTGTGTGTACGATTTTGACACCTCGAGCAGTGTGATTGGAGTGTGTAAGGTGCATAGAAAGTGTACTAAGTGAGACAGAAACATTAGGGGGCTCACTAGTCACTGTGATTGTCGACACATTGTCGAGCCAGAGGAGTGCTTAACAAACACACACAAGGAGAAGGAAAACACACTCCTATCAATTCTGTCAACAGTCCTACACGTATACCTACACATACTCCTCACGAGAAAAATAACCAACAATTACACACTCTAACTCTTGTTTGTACTGCCACAAACACGTTACACATACAAACGTTGTTGACACGTCAACACGTGCAATGAGGCAGAAGGAAAACAAACAAACAACACACATACAGAATCCTATCCCTTTGGCATAAAACCTGTTTATACGAACAACACCCATCCCACACCAAAGAATGCAGCCATCTCTCAAAGGGGTGGTAGGCCAGTCTATTAAGACATAGGCAGGGGGAATTGCGTGTAAATTGAAGACAGGGGTGCTAAAAACGAGTGTGTTTTGGGAACGATTTTTATTTTTGTTCACAAACAACGAAACACACACCCCACATCACACTCAAACACTCCAAACGTGTTGTGTGATGTCATAGAGGTCAGCAAGGACAAGAACTCGGATACAGAGTGGCTTCCAAGACAATCGACAACAAGTGTGTGAAGAGTCTACAGCACTCGGTACATACACACACAACAAAATACACGACAACACTCACAAACCTACCTACCACAATCAGACAAGACAAACGAATGCTGTTCTTTGGGTTTGGAAAAGACTCCTTTTTAAAAAAGGACAAGAATAAGGTGATCCATTGGGCAGAGCCTAGAAGGAATCATCGAAAACTTTTTTGTACTTTTTCTGTTGTGTCATCGCAAGGGGGGTTGCAGAGTCGCAGGAAATTTGTTGTGTACTACCAGGGTGCACACACGCATCGTCTGGCTTGGCAGAAGGAGCAGCAAGGCTTCCCCCGACAGAGGGGGAGGGTGAGTCCACCAAACCCTTGACTGTTTCCGGTTGATTGTTGTGTTGTGTGTGAGTTGGTGGTTGTGTTGTATAACATCGTGCTTGACACCAGCATTGACGACACAGTGAACAGAACACACGACAACAAAAACAAACACAACAGCACACACACATACACACGAGAACATACGACTCTGCTCGTCGTAACCCTTCAGGTGCACACTGAAAATTGGGTGGATAGGCTCGACAACGAGATCATCCATCGTAACAAAACTAGGCATGTCTGACGAAACAGACGGTAACGACACGCCCACCACAGGCGGCAGTTTTACCACTCCCGCAAGGGGAGGAGGACGAGCACAGGAGGAACCTGTCCCTCGCTCCCCATGGAGAGGGCCCGACAATGGGTTGGTAATTCCGGCTCGTGCAATTCAAACGAAGGTGGTGCTGGACCGATACCGAGGCCCAACCGAGGGATGGCCAGGCAACCCTCTAGATGATATGGAACATGGGAGAAACCTAAACGACAACTCGATGCATCTTTTCCCAAATAACATGTACGAGGAGGCGACTTGGTACAGGTGTGTGTTCAAGGAGCCCTCGATACAAGGGGCGATTGGACTAATGCATTTGTTCAATCAGAGCCTTACTGCAAATGGTACCGCTACCATACATCATGTTATGGACCTCTACAGGGTTCTAGCAACTGTGCGTGACTCCTTATTAGACGAAGCGTGGCAGATAAACCATCAAAGGTAATACTATCCAGCTCTGCTGAATACTTTATTTGTCGAGAAAAAGGATCTGCAACCCTCTCTCACTTTTCCTTTCACATAGGACCCAGATAAAGAACTAGCTATAGACACAATGTGGCCCAACTCGGCAGGGTTGCTGGTGTTTATCTCGGAGATACAAGCTTAGAATATAGTTTCAGCACGAAACCTGAGTGCTGCGGTTGCAATTTGGATTCTCACCCTCACAGAGCACAAGAGCTGGAAGAAACAGCTTCTTCCATCTGAGGACGATTCAACAGCAGCTGCCCAAGCCCGGGACACCCTTAACGAGCTGCTCGATACAATCGAACAGCATCAGTGGACCTGGGTGAGTAGGATGGCAACGAAGTTCAAATACTTCAAGGCCAAGAAAGGCTGCAAAAAAATAGTAAAATATAGATACTATGTTTCCGGTTATTCACACTCTAGTAACAATTATTTTTTTTAATTCAAACTGTAGTGTTTGTGTAAAATTAAGTATAATAAACTGCAAAGGTGCCACCTACGCAAACCCCGCGCTGACAGCGCAGCGAGGCGGGGTCGGCAGCGCGGGGTTGGCGTAGGTGCCGCCCCTCGCTTCAGGTACGCATGCACTGCGAGCCAAAACACCTTTCTATTAATAACTAAATCTATCACACGTCGGCTCTGCCGGACCCGAAATCTTATCACTTTCGCGACTCGCAACAAACATTATGTATACATTCAGCTCTACGAGTGGCAAGTATTAATATTCTATTAAAACAGCTTGCGTAATATATATATATGTATATATATACATATACATATATACACACATACATACATACATACATACATACATACATACATGTAATATTTTTTTCCACTGAACGACTTTAATAATTTAACAACGCTTGCTTTTCGTAGAGCTGAAAAGGAAGCATGTAAGGAGGCGAACATGAGTAAAAGCTAGTGTGAACATAGAGAGAAAAAGGCAGAATACAGTGAGAAGTGGGAAAGGATATATATATATATATTCACTGATCAACTTTTAATGATAGAATACTTGCCACTAGTAGGGATAAGTGGGAAGCATAAGATTTAGAAGGGAAGTGCAAAAGATGACTCGTAGAGTCAAAAGGAAGGAATGCAACAAAATGAAGAAGGAAAGGGGGAGAGGAAGCAGGGAGAGAAAGGATGCCAAGAAGCAAGAATGTAAAAAAAAGGGGGGGAAAAATAAGAATATATATATATAGAAATATATATATATATATACACACACATATATATATATATATGAGTGTGTGTGTGTGTGTGTTTGGCGACATTAAGATGATCTGTGTTGGATGTAAGCGAAAAACGATATATTATTTGTGGTGGATGTAAGCGAAAAATAACCACTATTACTACTTCTATACTATTATTTGTGGTATGTAAGCAAAAAATACTTTGAGCTCATTTTTACAAATTCATTCCAAGCAAGAAAACTGAAAGTGCATGTTTCGCTTACCGGTACTGAAAATTCTGGTATTAATGCTAATCCGAGTTCCACCCGCAACAAATCATACTTGATGAATGTGGTCAGTAATGACATTGAAAATTGTACAAATCTGATAAATCAATATGTCATTTGACACTATGAATCCCAATTATGATCTTCGGTCCGAGCAAAAAGCCCTACATCGTCGTCGGATCGATTTGTATTCCCGCTGTACAACTGTTCCTTGCGGTGGTTGTCCTGTTTAGAATGCTCTTCACCTAGCATCTCCAGACCCTCACCACTCACTAGCAAAGCCCACCGCGCAGCTCTGGTCTCAGCACAAGGCACAACGGTAGATTCCGAGACAGACAATGAGTTTGAATAGCTAGTGATAGAAATTTCATCACGCATATCCGCCCATGACTGGGAAGTTCTAAAAGAAGGAGAAACTTGCGGGGACAAAGCCGAATTAGATTCAGAGGAAGAAGACGAGCTTGAATTCTCGTAGTACCGTTCAGTCGCAGTGTTGGGCTTGACTGTCTTGCTGGTCCAGTTTTGCGTGATGCAACTAATTCGAGACACACCAAACAACAATTGATTCCACTGCAATCTAAAGGATGCAGAAAGGCTCAACATATAAGGACAAACAAACGAGGCGCAAGCAAGCAAACGATGTGCTCCGGCTATTCATGAAGACCTGGCGATACCAAGCGGATCTGGGCCATACGAAGACGTTACCCGGACGCGTATACGAGGCTCAGCCAAAGAACCTGCTTCAAAAAATACTGTTGCAAAAAAAAAGCACGAAAGAGCCGCAACGATATGAAGCGCACATGCGTCAGCGGCAAAAGGCCATTCTGACAAGATATGGTTTTAAAAAGCACAAAAGCCTTCGCAACAAGAAGTGAGACACCTTCAATTCGGCAGGACACATTTAACAAGGGAAACAAGAGGATATTTAGGGAGCAGATGCGACCATCGAAGATATGAGTAGAGGTTGTTTGGTTGCTCATACTCAGTTTTCCATTCCGTGCTGACGCTTTCGGGCCTGGAGACAGTCCTACGAGCTCTCCTAGCTTCAGCCCTTCCGGCACGTCGTTTTCACTAGCTGCACTCTGGACCTCTGCCTCCTGGTGTGGGCCGTGTGTCCTGCAATTGCTCTGTGTCTGGGCAAGCGGAGCGGATAAACCATTTCGGACAGGGGAAGAAAAGGGCGCAGGGAATGATGGATTGTGGAAAGAGTCAATCTCAGAGAATGTCCGGTCGGCAGGGTTTGAGTGGCCCTGCTGCTGGATGAAGGTCTCCTGCGGCTGAATAACCGACATAGTGGCCCGGGTTGTTTGAGGCTTTCCCTTCTTTCTGGAGGTGGACGACAGATCGACAGCAGGTTGTGAGGTGGGTTTTCTAAGTTCGATCGCGGTCGTATGTCGCCGGGTTCGTTTCTGTTGTGGGATTCCTTCGCTTCGTACCACTCTAGAGGAAACACTGAACACACATAGTAAGACGTTTGAAAAGGTTTCGATGCCACCTCATGGCTTGTACTCTCTTCGTGCAATAGATCAGGGTACAAAACCTTGGGCTCTTAGGCGAGGTAGGGGAGCAAGCTGGCGCTTTAGCGAGTTGAAACTTTGGCGTGCGAGGCTGGAAACTTGCAAAGTCTTTAAGCTCCACGGGGGTGTCCAGACCATCATCCCCATCACCTGTAGGCCACAGTTACAGCCCCGGCAATGAATTACAAGGATTTGCGCTGGCGAGACGAGAGTCACCAGGTGCCAAGACAAGAAACATAACAAGATGGAACGGCAACAAACGGGAAAGAGAACGAGGACTGTCATATTCTCCGAAGAGATCGTTTAGTAGGTCCTGCTTTGGCTTCACCAACGAAGGAACCTGATAAGAACAAACACTCCATGGAAACCAAAAGCTCC